>JAMYXO010005805.1:10000-12500 GCA_033310375.1 Conus canariensis | reverse complement strand
TTCTAGAGCAGTTGTTAGCCAGCACTCTTTCTCCCCACCTACACCTAGACATAGACACGGACATAGACACAGACACAGATACACACACCCACACAGACACACACACAGACACACACAGACTCACACAGACAAAGACACAGACACACACACATACACGCACACATACACATACACGCACACACACACATACACATACATAGATAGATAGAGAGAGAGAGAGAGAGAGAGAGAGAGAGAGAGAGAGAGAGAGAGATTGATAGATAGATAGACAGATAGATAGATATATGGATGGATAGATGGATGGATGGATGGACGGGGGGGGGGGGGGGGGGGGGGGGGGGGGAGAGAGAGAGAGAGAGAGAGAGAGAGAGGAGAGAGAGAGAGAGAGAGAGAGAAACAAGCCAAAGAGAGAGGAGAGGGGGGGGGATACGGATACGGATACGGAAAGTTTATTCATGTATAGGCCATTGCCCCTCATAAACGAATGCAAATAAACAAAAATAATCAGACCTAACAGAAATACACAAGCACATTGTCAACAATACATTTTACTATGCATTCAATACATGATAACTGAATGCAACTTGAATGCCTTATACAGATATATTGACAAAGTTCCAACCGTTCGTTTATGCTTAGATGATATAAACAGTGTCAATCTTAACTGAGTAGTATCGTTCCAAAATTTAGATGGTATGTACTGTGCTCTTAAGCCGTTCAAAATAGAGCAACATCAACAAAATGTAATTCAAGCAACATAAACAAAATGTAATTCTTCTTTTTCAGTTGGGCAAAACGGACATTTTAAGTCTGTATTACTGTATCTTTTGTAACAAAATCGTTAATATGGAGTTTTAGAGATGTCAAATCTAAATGTAGTCTATACGTTCGTTAAATGTCTAGGTTTGTCACAGACACACACACACACACACACACACACACACACACACACACACACACACACACACACAGACAGGCATACAGACACACAGAGACAGAGAGACAGAGAGAGAGAGAGAGAGAGAGAGAGACAGACAGACAGACAGACAGACAGACAGACAGACAGACAGACAGAGACACAGAGAGAGTATTTTAGTTTCAGTTTCATCAAGGAGGTGTCACTGCGTGCGGACAAATCAATATACGCTACACCACATCTACTAAATTGCCAGACCACAGTGCGTGGAATGCACGGCTGAAGGGGTAAATACATTGATTAATAAGATGAAAAGGTTTTAGGTAATGGTCTCTGGACACGGCTTAGTAACGCCTGACCTACGCATCAGTCCAACGTGCTAGTCATACCTTGAAGAAGGGGGTAGAGAGAATGAACGATGGAGAGAGAGAGAGAGAGAGAGAGGAGAGAGAGAGAGAGAGAGAGAGAGAGAGAGAGAGAGAGAAAGAAAGACAGACAGACAGACAGACAGACAGACAAATAAACAAACAGACAGCGAGCCAGCCAGCCAGCCAGAGAGACAGACAGAGACAAAGACAGAGACAGACACAGAGACGCAGAGAGAGGAGAAATCAAGACAGGACAAGACAAGGTATGACAAGACAAGACAAGAGAAGACAAGAAAAGACAAGACAAAAGAAGACAAGAAAAGACAAGAGAAGACAAGACAAGAGAAGACAAGAGAAGACAAGACAAGGCAATAGTTATTATGTTATAAAAGCTTCAAAAGCCCATCAACAAGAAAACGAGAAAATAACAACATGGTCATTATTCAATGTTTGCAATACATGACGCCACACATTCTTAGACGAAAGTGCAAAAGTTACTGTGAAGCCCATCAACAAGAGCGAGAAATATAACAACATGAGTGACGCAAACGCTACGGACGGAAACGGCGGCCATTTTGACCGGGAGGCGAACATGAGAAGATAAGTGATTTCTCGTTCTTCGTTTTCACTGTCCTAAATGTTATTTGTTTTCGCCTGAAGAAGACCCAAGAGGTCGAAATGCATTGTGTCTTGTCCTGTACTCTGTTTGTCTGTGTCCTTGGCGGTAACTGACCCCCTCTCATTTTAAATTTTGCTTCATTTTCCGCCCTCAGTCACTCCGTTTTGAAACTATACATTCTTATGTGCAAGCATTGGTCATAATTCAATGTTTTCAATACATGAAACCACACATTCTTAGAAGAAAAAAAACTGCAGTAAGTTACTGTTGAATCTTCTGTTTGTTAACAATATTGATCTGTCCATGAGCAAAAGCAGCTTTGATAGAGAAATTACAACCGACCGCTATCACTAAAATCTTTCATTTCAAGCCGATTTTGATGAAAGTAAGACATAAGTCTTTCTTTAAACTCGAGTACAAAACTTTCTCCATAACCCACAGCATGACGACCTAATTATCCAAACAATACCAAAGCCACAGACTGTTAAAATATTCTTTACTATTGTTCCGAGTATAATGCTGAGTTACTAGCCTTTCATTTGCTTGCTTACTGGTTCTGCACACAGGACGACCGGTTCGTTTAATCGTACTTTTAAT
>JAMYXO010005805.1:0-5000 GCA_033310375.1 Conus canariensis | reverse complement strand
TGGAGATCATTCAGCCTCTTACCTTGGATGCCCGGAATATAAATTACGTGTTTTGGCCGGTAAGCTAAAGTCTTCCAACCACATGCCATATTCTGAGGCTCTCAGACAAATCACAGTTCAAAAGAGCAAAGGAGAGGTAAAGGTGCAGGAATTAAAAGAAGACCCCAGGGTGCCGGGAAACGATAATTCAATTAAAGCTAATCACCACATCAAGTCTTATTCCTCGGTTCTGAGTCAAGGAATGATGAAGGCTAATCAACAAAACCCGCTGCCCACTTCTTTGGATTCTAGCCCCCCTTCAATCTGGGGCACACGTATTTTACCAACTCATACTAATAGTTTAAATCAAACTAGTATTGCTGTCACAAATCAGACAAGTATAGGACAGACATCAAAAATTTCGAAAACATCTGTGCCAACTTCTCTTAAAGAAAAGTCTGACTCTTCAAGTTCGTTCAAAAAACAATCTGTAAATTTTGATCTTGAAAAGATTTTAATGTATCTTGAAAATCTCTCAGTGAAATGTCTGACCATCCTAACAAAATTTCTGATGTCATGACTTCGTCAATCATTGAATTGAAAACAATTCTGTCCAATGCCTGTCTGAACTCCAAATGAACGTACAAAGAGAAGTTCTGTCAAACGTTATCGGTTTTTGGTGTTCTCTGTTGCTGGTATTCTCAGTTATAGTCCTTTTCCTTACGAATAACATGATGTGTATGAGGCCTGAACAAGTCAAACCTACTGGTATTTGCTCGTTTCTACAATTGAATTGTAGAAGTAAGTGCAATTTTGTATATTTGGAAAATTTTTTGCAGAAGCGTTCTTTTGACGTAGTTGTGCTTCAGTCATTGAATTGCCACAAAAATGACTTACCCAAGTTAAACGGATTCTTCTACCCACCTGTTATAGATGAGGTAAAAGCCAACGTTAAAATAAAAGTTGCTACATATGTAGCTTGCAATCTTATGTATCAACCATGCAAAACACCGTGTTCTTCAATAGATAAACGTTTATATTCTTGCTGTATAGAAATTAAGGTTGATGGTAAATATTTCAACATTTTGAACTGTTATTATCTGGATGGAGTGTCTAAAGGTGAAGCTGACTGGATAATGGATTTAGACTGCTCTAGACAATGGGTTATTCTTGGCGATTTTAATTCCCACCACGCTTTGTGGTCCGAAAATCCCAATAATATTGTTAACAACAACGAATACCTTGCCAGTACAATAATCAACGCCAACTTAACCATTTTAAATGACGGCTCTATAACAAGAATTGCTGATCGATCAGATCAGCGTTGCTCATCGATAGATTTGTCTTTAGTTTCCCCAGACATAAACCCTTTGTGTACTTGGCAGGTTCATCAAATACCGTTAGGCAGTGATCATCTCCCTATTGAAATCCAACTTCTAGTGAGCCCTGAAAAAACAATCTACAATTCTGAATGCACTAAATATAATGAAGATAAGGCTAATTGGGCGCTTTTCAATCACATTTTGACAGCAGGTTCGTCTTTTCTAAATTTCAATCAAAATACAGTGTTAGAGAAAGGTTTGGAAAATTGTTATTTTGAATTAAGAAAACTTATACTTAAGGCTGCAGATTCTGCAATCCCAAAAGTCAAATTAAAGAATCATCCAAAGAAAGCGTCAAACCCTTGGTGGAATATTGCGTGTGAAGTCGCCGTGGGTGCGAAAACTAAGGCCTTCAAAAGCTGGATGATAAGCCGTCATACGCAGCCTAAAAGTAGAGTGGAACAGTTACACGCTGAATACAAAAAAGCTAACACCAATAGTAACAAAGTTGTTGCTTTTGCAAAGCAGCAATATTACAAAAAACTTAGTCATCAACTGTTCCAAACACCCAAACGATAGCGCTTTACTTTGGAAAGAAATTAGAAAATCTAAAGGTTCTTTTCATCTCCCAGATCCTGTTTTGATTGAAAACGATAAAATCTATAAAACAAACGAGGAGAAAGTTGAATTATTTGCTGACACTTTCGCAGCAATGAGTCAGACTGAACATCTGCCTAAAGAAGAGCAAGAACGAAGAAGAACTATTGAAAACGAAGGGAGAAACATTGAACCACATGACAATGACAACACGTTATATATTAATAAAAATCTAACAATGGAGGAGCTTCTGTACTCACTTCGCCATCTAAAATCTGGTAAAATTGCGACAGGATTTGATCCCATTTCTTACAACATGATAAAGCATTTTCCACAATGCTTTTTGAAAAAATTATTAGAGTTCTTCCAATTATGCTGGAATTCTGGAAAGCTGCCAATGGCTTGGAAGAAAGCAACAGTTGTACCTATCCATAAACAAGGAAAATCAAAAAGAAAATCTTCTAATTTTCGACCCATTTCTTTGACTCCTCACATTGGAAAACTTTTTGAGAGGATAATGAAATTCAGATTAGAACATTTCCTTGAAAAGAATGGGATTTTGCCAATATTTCAAGCTGGTTTCAGAAAAGGGAGGGGTGTCACTGATCATGTTAGTCTTTTAGCTTCACACGTCAAAAAAGCCTTGGCTAAGCGACACTCTACTTTAGCCACGTTTTTTGATATTCATAGAGCGTACGATTCTGTTTGGCATTTTAAATTATTGTCCAAGGCTCATGAAATTGGGATTAAAGGTCGTTTCCACATGTTTTTACAATCATTTTTATCTGGAAGAACGCTACAAGTAAAACTGAATGGTGTGCTGTCAAGTACAAGATATGTTAACATGGGTGTCCCTCAAGGAAGTGTCATTTCTCCAATCCTCTTCTCATTGATGCTTTATGATCTTAATCAGATTGACACGAAAGGGGCAACTTTAGCTGCTTATGCAGATGATATTGCAATGTGGAAAAATGTAAATTGTAATTTTACAAAAAAACAAAATCAAGCGTAATAAAATTGTTGAACAGTTTCAATTTGCGGTCAGTAAACTTGTTAATTATTTGAATTCAAAAGGTTTTAACTTATCAACGGACAAATCGGTTTTTATTATATTTACAAAGAAAAATATCGATTTTGAAGGTAGGGACGCTGTAAAAGTACAAATAGGTGATTCTTTCATTTTCCCAAGTAA
Organism: Conus canariensis; assembly: GCA_033310375.1. Taxonomy (NCBI): domain Eukaryota; kingdom Metazoa; phylum Mollusca; class Gastropoda; order Neogastropoda; family Conidae; genus Conus; species Conus canariensis. Next base: position 1,910 of record JAMYXO010005805.1, on the reverse strand, counting down.
GCAAGTAAAATTTCTAGGCGTTATTTTTCACTATAAAATTATTTTGGTGTAAACATATAAATCATCTCGTGGAAAAGGCAAGAAAGAAAATTGCGTTACTGCGAGTCCTAACTGGAATCCCTCTAATAAATTATGGATCTAATCTTATCCATGTCGCCTTAGGGACAGTTCGTTCGATTGTAAGTTATGGTCAAGAAGTATTTTTCACTGCACCAAAGACAGATTTACATAAGTTAACTAGTATTGATTCCTTAGCACTTAAAATTGCTTTGGGGCTTCCAAGATGGGCATCAATTGATATGACTTACAGAGAGGCAGGAGTTTTGCCTTTAAATGAACATAGGATGCTCTGTGCTTGTAGCTACTCAGCACGAGCAAGAACAGTCCCTAACTCAGTTACTTCTGAACTTGATGAAAGCACCTACGTTTCTAGAGAGATACGGAATAAAAAAGCATATACTTCATTGTCTGATTATGTATCTCCTCTTTTACATGCATGCAACTTTTCGCTTGACAACATTGTTAAAATGACCAATACCCTTTCCCCCTTTGGTTGATGAAGCAAGCAGATTTTTTCTATTCCTATGGTAATATTACTAAAAATGAGAATCCACTTTTGCTTGCTTCTCTTGTTAAAGAATTGATTTACACTGAATATGAATCTTATCTGCATATTTTCACTGATGGTTCAGTTTCGTGTACTTCTGAGGTTGGTGCTGCTTTCGTGATACCTTCCCTTAACATTGAAAAAAGATTTCATATTACCAAAGGTTGTTCTATTTTCATGCTGAGTTATTTGCTCTTATGAAAGCTATTAATTTCATTCTTGATGTGCAAGTCTTACCAGAAAGAATACTGATTTTGTCAGATTCCAAGTCTGCTTTAACGGCTTTACACCTTCAAAATACATCAAGTCGTCCTGATCTCGTCAGTGAAATTTTATTTTCAATTCACCAGTTAATGATGCGAGGTTCCAAAATAACATTATTATGGGTACCCGGTCACTGCGATCTTCGAGGGAATGAACTGGCTGATACCTGTGCAAAAGAGGCTTCAATGTGCAAATCGAATACAGTTTTATGTGATATTCCTTATTCGGTTCTTGAAATAAACAATATTCTGACAAAAGCACTCTGGGACCAGAGAAGAACACAGTACATTGAAGCTGCCATTCAGAAGAACAGATGGGATCTTTCTGCCCCCGGCAGTCATTGTATAAGTCCGCCAGGTTCTATTCCGAATCGAAATTTATTGCACAGAATACGGGTGGATTGTTGGTTTGGCAGGTTTTTAAAACCATCTCTTTGTGTGTCTGTGGTCAAAACCTTAATGTATCTCATTTTTTACTTGAATGTTCATTAACAAAAGCGTATTTTCAATGTCTTCATGATAAAATTTTGTCTAAAAATCTACCTTTAACATTGCATAGTGTTTTTTGTCCCAACCCAGAAAATGGGTGGAGGCTAGCCAATTTGGCTGTAAATCTGATCAAGTCTCATCCACTTGGCAGATTTTTCTAACGGATTTTTTTTTTTTTTTTTTTTTTTTTTTTTAATGTTTGTTTCTTTTTTGGTTTAGTGGTCTGATGTACACGTAGAGCAAAGAATTTGTTACATGACATAGCTGTCCGACTCTCACGTGTACTAGGTCGCATTATTCCATTTACGAAACTTTTGCACAGGTTGTGCGCGCGCTAGAGAGAGAGAGAGAGAGAGAGAGAGAGAGAGAGAGAGAGAGGAGAGAGAGAGAGAGAGAGAGAAGAGAGGGGGGGGGGGGGAGAACTTCGTTTTGTTTATATGTGAGAGCATGTTGTGCGTACGTCTATACGTTTTTTGTGTGGATATGTTTTGAGTGTGTGTAGGGGAGGTGGCGGTTTGTGTGTATGTATGTGTGTGTGTGTGTGTGTGTGT
>JAMYXO010000579.1:0-42455 GCA_033310375.1 Conus canariensis | reverse complement strand
CCCCAAAAAAGGTAAAGGGTTAAATTTTTGTAGAAGATAGACCTTATAGCGTATTCACTAATATGCTTTTGGGGATGGAAGATCCCCACCTTAATATCGTGATGATAAATTTATAGATCGTCGGCTTCCCGTCGTAATTTTGGGTCTGACAGTTGTTTTGATGATTCTTTTAGGGTGTTTGATTTAAACTTCAAATACCTTAATTTTTCGCTCGCTTCAATTTTGACTTGTCTATCTGTCCACAAAATTACGTAAAACCTACTGAACCGATTCGACAAATTTCGTGTTGCGTAGGAACGGACCCCGTTAAAAATTTTGGTGTGGATCTGGATTAAAAACGGATCAAGATCCCGTGCGACCCTTGTCAATAAATGCTTTACCGCATGCTCTTCTCGTTTGCCTCTTTCATCTTTTTTCACTAACCAATCACTGGCTGCTTTTTGTTAGAACTATTATTACTTTGTCCTTATTTTTGTCATTGAATTTCTTTGGTACCGGTGTGAACTTAGTCTTTCAATATGTTTTTAATTATTGTGTTGCCTTTAGCTTTCCTTCAGATAGCTTTTCACTTGTGTTTCATGTTTTCTTTTCTTTTCCTTTTTCATGGAAAATTTCCCGCCCTCCCGGTTTGACAGCAGACAAACTAAAACCTTACCTTGCTGTGCCAGAAAAATTTCCCTTTTGTGAGTACTGTTGTCCACTGTCAGGTGTGACTTGGGCACCAGTTGGTGTGATATTGAAAGCCATGTTTGTGCACGGGACTAATATACAAGTTGGCCAAATGGCAAAACTGCCAGACTATACAAACTGGCGGGTTGGCGTTACACACTCAAACCAGTTTACGTATAGAAAAATATCAAATTGGGTTTAATTGCCGTAGAAAGACCCGTATGCCGTTTTGACCGACTGGTGGTACTGATGCTACTCTTTGTTCAACCTGACTTGTTCCTTTGTTTTGTTCAATGCAGGTAGCTGTACCGAGGATTGAAACACGGGTGAGTTGTGTTTGCCAAGGTGCATGCCAAATAGTTGTTGGTTCTCTCTTTGCCTGCCTGTGTCACGTTGTTTTCTTTGCCAGAAAGTCGTTCACTTGGGATTGTGGATTTCTGCGCTAAAGACTTGCGCCCCGTGGATTTCGCCCCGCGGTGACAGGTTTTTCACAGAAGTACAAATGTATATTTGTAATATTCAGTAATTATACCCGACAGTAACTTCTTTAAAAACAGTTTAATCACTGTAGCTCATCATAATACACGCAACACACACACACGCGCGCGCGCACACACACACCACGCGCGCGCGCGCCCCGCACGCACGCACGCACGCACGCACGCACGCACACACCCCACACACACACACAACACCACACACCACGAACACCCGCACGCACACACAAACACACGCACGCACACAAAACACACACACCACCTACCACACGCGTTTCGGGGCCCGCGAAAGGGGGCGCGCGCGCGCGCACACACCACACACCCCCAAAACACACACACACCCCACACACAAAACACATCACCATGATCTTCTTTTATTCATGTTAATTCACAAGCAAAGACGAACGGAGATTAATGTGATTGAACTTCAGTATCAACGCCGATTTTAGGTTCGCATTTCTTGAGTCAGTTCGCAGAGAGAGGGGACGAGGGGGGAGGGGGGAGCCTAAAAGCCTCAAGGGATATTTTAATGTAAATAGCTGTACACCCCGTTATGACATGGGGGGCGTAAAAATTAAATTCCCCAACTTAAAGGAAAATTTCGGAACAAAAATTTCCCCCGCAAGAAAAAATTTTTTAAAGAATCTGTGAAAAAAACTCCCCCAAAACTAAAGGGCCCAAAACGTTTTTAAAGTTGTGTTGGACAAAAGAAAAAACACAAAAAAACCGCATCTCAAAAAAATTTTAAACTTTAAAAACCCATTAGAAGACGGACGGGACAGACAGGGAGGGAGAGATTTTCCGGCCCCTTTTCTTGTTTGATTTCCCAGAATTTTCTGGCAATATGAAAGGGGGAAAGGAAAAAAGTGATTCTATAAAAATCTTGACTTCCTTCTTTTTTTCACCAAATTGCGATCCCCAAAAAAACCATGAATTTTGCCCTCGGGGACCGGGCCAAAGAGTGGGGGACCCGTTTTCTTTGGGCGTTTGTAGGGTTCGGTTCTCAGAAAAGGATCCACATAAACAATAAAACAGATGCAAAGAAAAAAAAAGTGTGGGAAGATGGAATGTACCCCAAGGGAAAAAACCCCGGGAAAAACCTCTCTCTCCTCTCTCTCTCCCCTTCTTTTTTTTTGGGTTTGGTGTGTGTACGTGCGTGTGTGTATGTGTGTGGTTGTGTGTGGGTGCGTGGTTTTGGTGTGTGTGTGTGTGTGTGTTGGGTTTTTTTGTGTGTGTGTTGGCCCGGGGCGCCCCGTGTTTGTTGTTTTACGTGGTTTTGTTTTTACGTTTTGTGTGCCCGCGCCTTGGGCCTATTGGTCCCGTGCGTGGTTTTTGTGTGGGGGGTTTTGTGGGTGTGGTTTTGGGGTGTGTAAAAACTCTGATTATAAAAGGCTTATAAGTTTTAGTATGCCCTTCTTTAACACCCCATGTTTGAGGCCCCGGGTTTAAATGGATTCCCCGGTTATAAACGTTTAGTTAGTATGTTATCCTCTTAACAAGGCCGTCTCATGACTCGAGGTCAGCGCCCAAAAAAAAACAAATCGGTGTATGTTTTAAACGGTATCGGGATGGGGTTTTCCCCGTTTTATTTTTGGCAGGTCTCTTTTTTCTGATTTTTTACGTCCAAATTGGGGTTTTTCTTGAAATTTTGGGGGGGAAAGTGTCGGGTCTTTTAAAGCTTTTGCCCCTTTCAAAAACCCGGCTTGTTGATCTTTTCCCTTTTCCCAGAGAAGGGTGAAACCCCGGACTGGTATAAGGGGTAAATTTTGCGCGTCCCAAACCCGTTGGGGCGTGGGTTTTCTTTTTTATGAGCTTTTTTTTTTTTTTAATACCGCCTGCCCTCCCGGCCTCCCTGCCTGATTTTCCCCTTTCTTTGTTTCAATTCCTTTACACTGATTTTTTGTTTTATAATGATTATGTTTATGTGGTGATCGTGAGGGACCAATGATGCCGAATAATGTTGAGAGGAGGAGGAGGGGGAAAGGAGGATGTGATGAAATTGGTGTTGATGATGTTGATGATTATGATGATGTTGATGGTGTTGAGGGGTTTTTGGGGATGTTGTTAAAATTTATTTTCATAAACGGGGATAAAAAGCAATTACAAAAAAATTGTGCCGGAAACCCCGGGGAAGCAAATCATGCACGTGCTATTTACGTAAGTCTTTCGTAAGTTTTTTAGTAAAAACAGAGACCCGAAGCAAATTCGAAGTTCTCCTCTATGCTGTTTTTTTTCGGGGGAACCCCCTTTTTTTAAGTAAAAAAAGAGTTTCCCGGGGGGGTCTGTTTTTGTCGTTTTTTTTTGTTTATTCGTTTATAAATTGTTGGTTTGTCAGTTTTCCCAAATACCCGGGTTTCGCTCCCCCCCCCACGCACCCCCACAACCCCCAAAATGTTCACCATTTAAAAGTTTTCCCGTTTTATAAAAACCCCAGCTTGTACCATTAAAAAACACTTTAATAGGGTTTTAAAAACCGTCCCTGCTTATATAATTTTATAAACGCAAAAACCGCCTCTCTCTCCCCTTCTTCTCTCTTCTCTCTCTTTTTCTTGAATTTGTATTCAAAACCCCAGTGGTTTTTTTTTTTATTTTTTCTTTTAATTCCTTTTTAAAAAACACTCTGTTTCCCTTCTATGATCAGGGGGTTTTAAAAACCCCACCCCATTCACCCCCCCATCTTCTCTCTCTCTTTTCCTCTCCTCTTTTCTCTCTCTCTCTCTCTTTTTTTCTGTCTGTTTTAACTTTTTTCTCTGTGTGTTTTGGGTTTGTTGTTGTCTGTCTGTCTGCCCTTCTTCTCTCTTCTCTCTTTTCCTCCTCTTTTCTCTGTTTAAATAATTGATAAATTTACATTTATACCCCAGAAATTTTTTTATTTTAAAACTTTGATTTAAAAGCCCGGGTGTCAATAACTGGGTTGTTTCACGTCCCCTTCTCTCTCTTTCTCCTTTTCTCTCCTCTCTCTCTCTCTCTCCTCCTCTCTCCCCACCCCTTTTCCTCCTTCAAAATTAAAATTTGCTCCCCTTAAAAAAACTGTAGCAGTTTTTTAACGTTTGATTTTAGTCCCTGTGTGAAAACGTTTTGGGTCCGCCCCCCCAACTAAAAGCTTGGTTGTTCTCATCCCCCAGGACGGTACATTTGTTTGTTCTTTGTATTTCTCATAGTTTGGTGGTGTTTTTTATCCCCCCCCACTGATCTGAAACCCAAAAACACAGGCTTATTAAAAGTCTCTGGCAAGAGGAAGGGAAAACTGCAGACGGATAAAAAAAACTTTTTCCCAAAACCCCGCCCAAAACCCGAAAGAGTTTTTCCCAATTTTCCCTGAGGCCGGCCTTTTAAAGAAAAAACAGTTTGTGCCGTTTGATAAAGGCCACTCTTTTTTTAACTGTTGGGCCGTGCACGATGGAGACAAAAACATTTTACAGCAAGACTCTATAAAAAAACCCCTGTTCAGAGTTTGCCCCACCTGACGGGGATTTTTAAATTTCCTGAAAGGGAGATTAACTTTTTTCATCTGTCAAAAGGATTTAAAAAAGGGAAACCAAATTTTTTTAACGAATTTTTCTGGGGTTTTTAGGTTTTTTTTTAAAAAAGGTTTTTAAAATTTTGTTTTTTTTTTTTTTTGTTTGTTTGTTTGTTTGTTAATGATAACTAGGGGAGTTGATTTCCCAACGTGGTGACAGCCCTGTTTGGGCCCCTTTTGGGGGGGTGGGGCCGGGCTATAAGCAACACCCCCAATATCTTCCCCTTGCCTTTAGGGACTTTGGCATGTCCAGGGGGCCCAGATAAGGATAAAGTTGACCCTGGGGGATTTACAAGTTCAAACATGCTCTACTTTAAACGAGTGTCACAGTTGGTGCAACTCGCGATTTCCAAGCGTAACGTCAGCGTTTTTTCCCCAACGCACAAACTCAAAACCCCCCCAGAGGTAAAAACCCTAATAGGAGAAGTTTTACTGGACGAAAAAAACTTCCAGAACGGGGAAACTTTTGGGTTGGAGCTCTTTGTTGAGGCCAGGCATCGGGGGTGATTTTTTTTTTTTCACCCTTTGTTCATTAGGGGCCCCCCTTTTTTATATAACCCTTTTGAGTCACGCGGTTTAAATCCCCGTCCCTGCAAAAAAATATTACGTGTAATACCACTTTTTTTGGGGAAAAGAGAAGCAAATTTCCAAAATTACCCCATAAATTTATGGGGGACTTTTAAAACCGACTCTGGGAAAGGGGCTCATTTACGGTGGGAAAGCCCCATTGATGCGGGGGAAGGTCCTTTTGACAGCGGGAAAGACTGAAACCCCCCGGTTTTTCTCTTCAAGGGCACGTAAGACCTCGGGCCCCGAAAGCTTGGCCGTGATTGATTTTGTATGTCTTCAATTTTTCGGGGAAAACCGCTTTGGGTTTGGGTTTTCCCGTTCCCTTGGGACGGGGGCCCGTTTTTTTTTTCGCCGGTGGGCTTGAAAAATGAAATTCCCGCGGGGGGAACCCATGGGAACGTCCCTTTGAAGGTTTTTGTGGGTGCCCTCACCCCGGGGGCCATTCCCAAAAGGGTTTGCCAGGGAGAAAAATATGTCCCTTGATCCCTTTAAAGGGAAATTTCCCCGGGTGCGTCCCGCACCTTTTGGGGAACACGCCACCCCTTCTAAGGGTGGGCAGGACTATTCCAGAGGGTTTGTTCGGCATTTGGGAGGAAAGTACTTCCTGGGTTTTTTACCCGCCCCCTTATGGTGTATTTTTTTTCCAGTATAATTGCTTTTTTGATGCTAACAGGAAAACCCAAGAAAAGCAGTTTCCCAAAATCCCCCTTTCCCCCTTACAAATTTTTTATGGGACTTTTTAAGGGAAACTTTTGATATCTGAAACACATAATGGACAGTTTGGGGTTCTTTTGATTAGAGTAAGGGACGCAGACTTTTCCCAAACATTTCCCGAATGCATTGGGCCCTTGTTCAAAAAGTTTTTAATGTGAATCACAACAAAAAGGGAAAAAAAACCCTAGGCACTAAAAAAAATTTCCCCAAAAGGAAGTAAAAAAACAAAATGGTAAAGGAAATGGATGAGCTCAAGAAAATTTTTTCTCCCCCGTTTGAAAATTGCACGGCTTTTGTGTGTGGGTTTTAGAAAGTAGAGTAGTAGTGTAGTAGTAGTAGTAGTGGGTATTAGTATTTAGTAGAGGGGCCCCTGCGAAAGAACTTTAATTTTAGTTGTTCAAAATTCTGTGTTATTAGCGCAGAGAGAAAAGAGGGGGAGAGAGAGGGAGAGGGCATGAATGTCTTTTAACTATTAAAGGGTGTAGGCATAATGGGGTTACCCCAAGTGTATATGATCTTCATTCCCTACAAAAACCTTTAAATGATCTTCCAGAAAATTTGTTTAAAACTGGACTAAAAATTTAAAGAAAAAAAAACAACAACAACATTGAAGGCAAGTTTTTTAAACTGAAAAACATCAAACACAGACAGGGCCAATAATGGGGAAAATGTTGGTTAAATTTGGAAAAACAGTAAAACGGCAGATCCCTGTGGTTTTTTCTTCTTTCCCCCAATACACATTTTGCTTTGTTTATATATTTCGTTTTTTAAGGCACCCAAGTTTTAATTGTGTGTGTGTGTTTGTGTGTGTGTGTGGGGTGTGTATGTTTTTATGTGTGTGTGTGTGTGTGTGTGGGGGGGGGGCTTGGTGCGTTGCGTGCTCAGTTACACCCCCCCATTTAAAATTGTTCAAAACACTGGGTGATGTACATTTTGCCCTTTCCCGTGCCCTTTTTTGGTATCCTAAAAAGTAGGCTCAATAAAAAGTTTTAATTTTCTTTTTGGGTTTATTCGTCATTTTTTTTTTTTTTTTTTTTTTTTTACACCCTTTTTTGGAAAAAAAATTTTTTTTTCCCTTTTCCCTTGTTTTTGTCCTTCGTTCACTCCCCTCGGGACGAAATCTGATTGTGAATTTTCTCCATAGTTGTGGGTTGTTGTGTTGTCTTTGTTTTTGGATTTTCTCTCCATTTTATTGTTGTCGTTTTCGTTTTTTGTTTTTGTGTTTTTGGGTTGTTGTTGTTTTAAACCAATAGTCGAAAGCGTGTGAAACTAAATGGAAACCATAGAAAAAACGACACATGAAAAAAAAAATAAACAAACAAAAAAAAACAAAAAAAACGTTGTGAAATGTTAAAAACCACAGGGGAATCACTTCACGGAATTTTTTCCCCGGTGCCACGCTGTGACGGAGGGGGAGAAAGGGACCCCTTGTCATGGTGACAAAAAAAAATTTCCCTCGGAAAAGGAGGAGCATACGTAAGGAAAGTGATGTTTTTTTTGGAAAACAAAGCTATGAAAAAAAAAATTACGTACCCCTGTTTCTAAAATGCGTTTCACCATCCCCCCCCCCCCCCCCTCTCTCCCCCCCCCCCCCCCTTTTCTCTCTTCCTCTCTCTTCTTTCACTGCTTGGTTTTTTTTCCCATGTACTGAAATTCATTTTAACACTTTTCTTTGTTTTGTAAAAACGGAAAGGCAGTATTTACTGATGTATCGAAGGTTTAAAAAACTGAAACAAGGGGAATCTTTGGGTTTCGCTTTTGTTTGTTTTTTTTCCCCGGTCCCCATTAATTCAGAATATTACATTATTATTTTTCCCCCTCATTGGGAAAATTAAGATCTGAATCCCCTCCTCTCTCTTCTCTCTCTTTTCTTCTCTCCCCCTCTTTTTCGATCCACGATGCCCCCAGTAAGCAAGAGGTTTTTTTGGGAGGACGGGGTGGATTTTTTTGGGAAAAGTGCGTTTAACGCGCATAACACAATATACGGGCAAGGTTTTTTAAACGTACGGACGGGTTAGCTATACTGTATTTTTCCTCGAAAGGGAAGTTTATTTTTTAAATTTAAAAAAACAGAGAGTGGGCCCCAATAAAAAAATTTTACCCCCCAAGTACTTCAAAAGAACCACAAGGAACCCCACCGTAGGATGTAAAATCATGCCCAAATTGAATTAGTTTTACTCCCTACAAGATATGGGGATGAGACTGTCGGTTATTACCAGTTGTTATAGACAAAAAAATTTTTTAAATATCCCTAAACCGCTATTTAGGGGGGGAAAAACCCGCCAAAATTTTATAACAAAAAAAAAACCTTTAAAAAAATTTCTTCGCTTTTTTTAAGAGCATTCCAAAAAAACGATATATAGTAGATGCCCGAATAGTGACAAGGGGTCAAAGGTTTCCCCCGGAATAGATATATACTGTAGATGACCCAAAATAGGTGACAAGGGATCGAGTTTTCACTGAAATTAGTTATACTGTAGATGACCCGAATGGGTAAAAAGGTGGGATTTTTACCCCGGGAATGAAATACGGAGATGATCCGAATAGTAACAAAGAAATGAGCCCCCCAGGGGGAGGGCTGTTCTAGCGGGTTTTTAAAAAATTAACTGAAGGAAAAAAAGGATGATGTTTTCCTTTCGTTGAAATAAACGAATTGCGTTTAACAAAGGGACTTCACATTTTGCTATGTTGTTTCTTTTTCTGTTGGCAGGTAATCCGTGCGTTAGTGATTGTTTTTGGGAACATTCATGGGCCCCGGGAAATATTAAGTAGAGAGGGGAGAGAGAGAAAAGGGAGGGAGGGACGAGGGGAGGGATGAGGGGAGAGAGAGAGAGAGAGAGAGATGGTCATTTTTATTGGCACAAGATTTTAAATATAAATTCCTCATAAACTTTTTTTTTTCACTGCAGTTAAATTCAGGACCTTTTTCCCAAAAGATGTTTTCATCGGTGGGTTTTAAAGAAAATAAATGATTTTGAAACGGTTCGTTTGAACTTTGTGAAAAAATATGCTTTTTTAACATTCATCTAGTGCCCAAAAATTTAAAACAAGTATTTTAAAAACTTGATTTTTGGTATTTTCCATGCTTAATTTAACAATAAAAATGATGATGTTTTAGCTTAATTTTAAAGAAAGCCCCTAAGCGTTTAAACAAATACAGAAAAGTTTAAAAGGGAAAAAAACATAAATAAAAACCAATAGGAAGGGATGAATATTGCGATAAAAAAATTGCTTTTGGATAGGTGAAGAAGGGTTTTTTTTTAAAAGAGTTTGGCCTTTGGGAAGGAAGACGGAAAAGTTTGAATACGAAAAGTTATTGGGAGTTTTATTCCAGGCTTTGTTTTTTTCACCCCTATCTAGCCGGGTTGCTGTTCATGTGGCTGGCAACCCTGTATAAAAACATATTTTTTTTAAAAGGATGGCAGGGGGTCTTGCCTTGGCATTAAAGTAATCCCAATCTACAAAATAATTCAACAGATATTTTCCAATGGGGTTTTTTACTGCCTACCGTGATTTTTCCCCGGAATTTTGTCAACTCATCGGGGCATGTTAAAAGTACTTTTTGCCCGTTCAAATTTATTTTGGGGCTTAAAAAAATTGGTGACAGATTGGTATGTAGGCTATGAAAATACATGACTGGTGGGGAAACAGCTTTCCATTTTTCAAATTTTGTAAAAGACTATGGGTTGGTTTTTTTTTTTCCTCTTTATTTTCCCTTTCCTCCTCCCCCCTCCTCCCCTCTTCTTCTTTTTCTTCTTCTTCTTCTTCCCCCCTATTTAGGGGAAGGGGGGAAAAAACCGTAAAGTTCCTTTTTTTTTCTATTTTACTTTTTTTCCAATTCCACTTTAAGTCATTTTTGTAAATGAAACTTGTCTGAAGGTCTGGTAAATGTTATTACTGAGGTGTTTTTTTAAAAGGGTGCCCAGACACATGATTAATTCCTGTGTTTTTGGGCCGAGGGGTTCTGTCGCTTGTTTTGCACTAACTCTTTGGTTTGTATTAAATAATAAATTGGTTTCCCAAAATTTCAATTTTTAAACCCATACTTTCAATATCAGGTTGTATGGGAATCAGTTTGTCTTCTTTAATCTTTGTTTCAAAATACTTGCGTATTATTTGTTTATTTTTTTTTAAAATTTAAATTGTTCAAAACTTATTTATGTTTTGAAGTCCTGTAATGCAAACATTTGGTTGATTTTCCTTGGTTTTTTTTTTCCCAAGTTTTGGGCAAAACCAGGGGTTTTTCCCGCTTTTATCGTTGCTGTTGTAAATTTTAGGGGGGCCCTGTTGTCCCTTTTAACAGAAAATTTGAAATTATGGCTTTTGTAACTGTTTTTTTTTTGTATTTTTCCCCTTGGGAAGAATTCATTGAAAAAATGTATTCTATTTCACAAAAAAATTTCACAAAATCCCCAACATTTATTTCCCCGTTAGTGTATTTCCCGATTTCCTTGTCTTTTCAGGTTAGGGGGAGTTTGGAAAAACATGTGCCCATGAGATAAATTGCCCAACCTGGAAAGAAATTTGTTTTGGGGAAAATCAGTGCAGAAAAGTGCCCTTTCCCAGCGTATGGGTAGGGGGTTACATATATACATACATTAAAGTTTAACATAAATAGATCAAAAAGATAGAGGGTTTTGGGGGGGAAAAAGGGAGGGAGGGGGGAAGGGGGGGGGGGACCCCACGGCGTGCGGGGAACATGTAAATTTGGGAAATTTTTAAAAAAAACCTGGGCCCACTGCCAGATCCTTTTTCCAGATAGGCAGACCTTTGGTGTTTGCTCCATCCCTTTATCTAAAAAAAAAAGGGCTTTTGGGGGGCCATTTACTTACGATTTTATGTAAATACGGGGACAGTTGAAAAGGCCCAGGGGGAAAGACAGGGGTTGTGGGGTGTGTGTGTGCCCGGCGCCGTGTGTGTGTGTGGTGTGTGTGTGTGTGTGTGTGTGTGTGGTGTGTGTGTGTGTTTTGTGTGATTTTGGGATCCCACCTTTTGAATTTGATTTATCTAGTGGGGGAACGTGGTCGGGAATGTCCGTCTTGTCCCAGTTGATCGGGCCCTTTGGAAATTTTATGATGTCATTTTCCCTTTGCTTTCTTAGTTCCAACGTGTTCTTAGGCTTTTCACAGTTTTCGCAAAACAGCTCGATTGATTGGGAAAGTTTACCGAAGTCCATGTTCCCTTGCTTTCGGGGTTTTCCAGTGTGTTTTTTTGGTTTTTGACATTTTTGGGCAAAACAGCTCGATCTGATTTGGGATTTTTTACAAAAGTCCCCGTTCGTGTTTTCCCAGGGTTTTCCTAGGTGTTCTCAGGTTTGATTTTTTCGCTGAACTTGAGGGGGTTTGGTTTTTTTCCGATAGTTTCAGGTTTTGAACCCAAATTCCCAAAGCACGAGCAAAAACTGAAATTAAAAGGGAAAAAAAAACGAGCAAGTCGCATCAGCCCATAAAACATACTTTTTTGAAAACTTGTAGGGGGAAAAAAATCAAAATTGGTTGAAAAAAAGAAAAAGTTTGTATCCTAAGTTCCGTGCTTAGTCTTTTGGGACTTTCTCCCACTTCCATTCTCCCCCGGCTCCCCCCCCCACCCCCCAAACCCCCCATTCCCCCCCCCCGCCATCAACACCCCCCTTTTCGCCACTGCAAGCCCCCCCAAAAGTGCTTACCCCTGGAAACTTTTTAATAGTTTTTCTTCTCTAGCGTAATATCAGAAAAAAAAAAGCCCGCAACTTTGAAACTTGCCTGAAAAGAAGGTACTATTTGAAGCCCTCACCTTTTTGGGTAGTGGACTAGTTGATGCTTAATTAAGAAAGGGTGTGTGTGTGTGTGTGTGTGTGGGGTGTGTGTGTGTGTTGTGGGTGCGGGGGGTGCGTGCGTGCTTGGGGGTGGTAAATGGGGGGTGTGCATGTGTCTGTGGGGTGTGTGTGGGGGGTTTTGGGGTGTGGGGTGTTTTTGTGTTTGTGTTTCGGGACGAGTAATGAATAAACCCTTTTCAGATGTTTAAAGGGAAGACATTGGCTTTCAGTTTGATCTGAAATGTTTCCACTTTTGACTTGAAGGGTAAGCTGCATTGTTCACCATTGATTTCAAGGAAAACTGCATTGTCGAAACCATGCTAAGGGGTTGTTTTGGGGTAGATATTTAAAGGCAAAGTGGGCCCGGACGGGCAGGGGGGAAATTAAACAAATCTTGTTAAAAATTTTTTAAAAAAAAATTTCCCCCAAAAACAATGTGGAAAAAACGAGTCACAAGCCCAAAAACCACGACGCGTTTCGCCCCTCTTAGGTAGTTTTTTTCAGCAAATTTAAAAAACAACACTAGGAAAACGAAAATGAAAAGGGCCCAATCACTTCTTTTGGGTTCAAATTCGGGGGGGAAGATGGGCGTGCAATTGGTAAAAGTCTTTTCAGTTGTGTTTCAGTATACTATTTGTATGTTCAATTTTGGGTGTTTTGTTGGGTGTCTTTTTCCCCCATTCAGAATTTGTTCCTGTTGTTAGGGGCCCCCTGCACAACATAAATCAAAAGGTTTTACTTTATTTAAATAAAAAGGATAAGTTATTGATAACAGAAAAAACACTGTTGATTTACATTGGAATGACCTGCACGAGGGGAAAAAGAGAGGAGTGTGCCCGGTGTTTGTGTGTGTGTGTTGTGTTGGTTGTGGTTTGTGTGCGTGCGGCGTGTTGTGTTTGGGGTTGTGTGTGTGTGGTGTGTGTGTGTGGTGTAGTACTTCCCCCTCCCCTTACAATTTTAAAAAACTCGAGGGGGGTTTTCACCCAACCCCTTTTCATTGTCGTCTTTTCGCTTTTCCCCAAGTGGGGTTTTTTTGCTTTGTTTCCATTTCCTCTAAAAAAATTGCACTGCCCTCCCCGGAAAGGGAAAACTGTCCCCCCTCCCCCATAGAGTGATTTGGAGCCCCAAACTCTTTTTTATCCAGAACTGTACTAACAGCCTGTGTGATTATCACATCTTGACCCGTCACTACTGTCCGGTCAGACATCAAACCCTGGCGACCAAAACTGCCTTTTTTTTTTTTCATATTACAAGGGGTTTTCATTTGAAGTCAGCTTACTGAAATGTCTTTGATTTACTCCCCCAGCTTTTGCTTGTGCTTTATCGGAACCCCATCTTGATTGTATCTCCCTTTATTTTATGCCATTTCCCCCTGTAAGCCGCGGGTTCAACGAATCTAGATTTGGGTTTTTTTGGTCGTAGATCTTTTGTTGTATTCTTTATTGGTGGGTTTCCCTTTATTTTTGGAGGGGAGAGAAAAACAGAGACAGGAGATACAGCCCGGGACAAACAGAGATAGCCCCCCCCAAAAGGGAGGGGAGAGAGAAGAGCGGAGAGGAGAGAGAAAAGAGACCCCGTCGATCAAATCAATCGATCGATCGCCTGAAAGGGTTTAAACCTCTGATAAAAAATCGTAGCTGCATAGCAAGCTATTTCATGACTGTGTGCGGGGGGGTAAGGTTACAAAAGAGAGGGGGGAAAAGGGGGGGAGGGGGGGGGGGAGGAGAAGAGGAAAAAGGAGGGAGGAGAAAAGAGAGATTTCCCTTTTTTTGGGGAAAAGGATTCGGGAGGAGGAAAAGAAAGGAAATCCTAGGGGGAAAAAACTAAAATTTGCTCTCTTTGTTGCGCTGGACGGGTTTATTCAGTATAAAAGGGAATGCTCTTACAGAGATTGGCATTTACCTGATGTCAGACAAAAAACCCACCGTACAACAGATTCCGGGGGAAAAAAATGTTTTTTTTCAGAGATGCCCCACCTCCGCGATTTTTAAAGTTCCTTACAGATAAAACTTTTCCCATGAAACTTTTGGGGATTTTTATAGAAGAAAGTTTTTAATGAAAAAACATGAAAACTGTGTTAAAAAATTATTTAAATGTGTTTTTTTTTCCCCATTTTTAACATATCTGTAAAAAAATGACCGCCCTTTTTGTGGGTCCAGAAAAACTAGTAAATAGGCATTCGGGCTCACCCACCCCGCCACCCCCAACCGGCTAAAGCCGGTTTCGCTGTTGCTCCCCCCGGTTTCCCCCAGAATGCCTTTTTTAGGGTTTTTTAAATTAGTAAACACTTTCCAAAAAACATAAGGTGTAGGTTTGTTTTTTTTAATTTACTAATTTAAAAAAATTTTTTGAGACTTCCGTTTTTGTTTAAAATCCTTGTTTTTCTTGATCGTTTTCAAAAAAATTCATTTTCGCGCTTTTACATTCTTTAAAAATCCCGTTTTTGGGGGTCTTTCATGTGAAAAAAAATAAGTCTTTAACTGTTTTTAAAAAGGGTTTTTTAAAAAAACTGAGTTATTTTTTCTGACAAAAAATCCACCCCATTTAAACCTAGCATGTTTTTCCCCCGGGAAAGCTGGGTTTTGTTTAAAGTTTTTCTTTTTCTAACTATGTCTCTTTCTGCCAAAAGGGGGTCATCTATTTTTAAAATTGTGCCTGGTTCCCTCAAATTTGTCTTTTAAAAGTGTTCTAAGACTCGCAAAAGTTTATTGTAGGATCAATTTAAATAGATTTCATCATCCGTCCAAAAAAACCCTTTCTGTCGTGATTGTTTTGTTCCTTTTTAAAATGTTGGACGGGAAAATTAAAATATGATAAAAATTATAACTATAAACTGTTTGTAATAGGTCGGGGACAAATATTTTTTTTTCCAAAAACCAGTTGTCCACAAATCAATGAAAATGGGGGGGGTTTTTTTCATAAATTTTAAAACCAATCGGCTTTTGAGCCCAAAGTTGCCTGCTCCATTTTTTTAAAAACGGGAATTTAATCTAACCCGTTATTGTTTTTACCCCAATTTCTCTGCCCAAAAACTTGTTCAGTATAAAAAAACCCTAAAAGGGCCCCAAAATTGTGTAAGATTAACCCAGTTCATTTCTGTAAGATCGTTTCTATTTGGGACAAAATTTTCAATTTTGTTGCTTTTTGTTATGACCTTAATACCCTCCCCCATTGTAAAAAACGACGCCCATTAATTTTAAAGTTTGTCAACGCTAAGTTTTGAAACCAAAAATTAAGAATTCCTTTCATAAGATTTTCACTGACGCCCAGAGCTCCTTTTCTCGTCTCATCTTTTAAAAACAAAAATTTTTAAAATTATCATTGTGAACGGTCTCCTAATTTTGTGCGGGGAAATTTGAACTTTTAATTTTGTAGAAGTTTTTTTTAAAACCGATTCTCTTCTGTGGAGGATGTAACTGTTTGCCCCCAAAGGGCCCTTTATTTCGATCTTTTTCCGGGATGTTGTCCTCGGCAAAAGGGATTTTAACATGAAAAAGGGCCCCAAGGGGTTCAATGCTTTTTTTAAAAATTTTTTGACGGTCAAAAATGTAAATGGGTTTAAAAGAATTAAAATTTTTTAGTCCCATTTTTTAAATTTTTGGTTCAAGTCCCCTTTTGTTGTCAGTTTTTCAAAAACAATTTTATTTCTTTTTACTGACCCCCCTTTTTTGGGTTTTTTAGATTGCGTAGTTGTTCTAGTTTAAAAAAAACCCTTTTTTTTGGGTCGTCCCCCCTTTTTGCGTTTTAAAAACCCCATCTTTAGTGTACTAAAACCCCATAAAAGGGGCCTATCTCACCGTTCTTTTTCAAAGTCCTCAACGTCTGAAAGGTTTTTTTAATTCTAAAGTTAACACCTTTTCGGGCCCGCTCTTTTAATTTCCGTTCTTTGGCCCACGTGACTTTTTTTTAAAAAAAACGTATTATTTAATTTCTAAAACAAGGTGAGGTTATACTTTTTAGCCTTACCCTGTTTTTCTGCGTCTTTATATTAAATGATCTGACCCCTCCACAACCCTAATTTTTTAAAAATTTGAAAAATTGGGGAAATTTGTATAATTTAAAAAAACCCCAAAATGCGCTTTCCCTAAAGGAAGAGCTTTAAAAACATTTTGGGGGGCCCTTTCCCATCATGAAGTTTTCATCAGGGCTCACCCCCGCCCAAAAATAAAATTTAGAGTAATAAATGAAAAGAAAAGATCAAAGCGGATATTCCCTATAAGCCCTTTTTGTTTATGTAATTTTAAAAACCAATAAAATTCTGTTTTGTCAGGGGAAAAACCCTAACATTTTAGCTAGCTCCCACCCAAAATAGAAATTTTTAATTTTTCTTTTTCGGTTTAAATGCTAACATTATTTTAAAATTTTGCATTTTTAAATTTTTGGAGTAATGTCAAAAGTTACTCATTGCTTCTTTTAGCGAGCAAAAACCGTAAAAACCCATCAGGTATGGTTAACTGGCTAAAAATTTTCCTCTTTTGTAAATTTTTTTAATCTTATTATTCTCCTTGGATTCAGTTAAAAAAAAACCCATACGATTTGAAAAAAAATTTCAGGGAAAGTGAAAACCCTTTTTTGGGTTCCCCCTTTTAAATTATCAATAGCATATTCTAAAAACGAAGGACGTCTTGTGTTTTTATTGTTACAAAATTTTTTAAAAAAAAATTTAAAAAATGAGTGCTTTCAAATTTTAAAAAAGCAAAATTTTTGGGTTGGGCCGCAAACAGCCCTTTAAAGTTTATAACAACTGGCCCCCTTAAAATTTCTGTAAACTCGGGATGACGCCTTTAAAGGGGAAAAAGGGTTTTAGTACCCCAATTGAACAGATTTTTAAAACCCCCCCTATTAAAAAGACTACACCCCGGGGAAAGTGGGTTTTAGTATCCGATGCGTTTTATCAAAAAACCTTTTTAAAACTTTGCGGTTTTGTGCATCAACTGGGTGTGGGGGTATGGTTATGCTGATCATTTAAACCCTCCTGGACCCTTTTTGGTTTGAGGTCAGTGTATAGTTTTCATTTTTATTACACCTTCGGCGAATTTTATCTGAACTGCAAGCCCCTTACCAAATGACAAAACGTTTATCCATTTAGCAAAAGGGAAAAGATTACAAGGTTTTGAAAGGATCTGTAACGAATTTGATATTGACCCCCAAAAACAGACTCTTTAGACAAAAGTTGGATCGCAAAACTTTGGGTTTTTCCCCTTTTTTTTTTGGGGCGTGCACCCGAAAGTATAACTATGATTGGAATTTCCCCTTTAAAAATCTTTCTCTTCAAAGGGACAACTGTTTTACCCCGGGTCCATAGAGCAAAAAGCAAAAAAAAGCCCTGGACAACATTTTTTTGGGGTACTTCTAAAGGTTTTAAAATAGAGCGGGAATTTGAACGAATAAACCCACTCCATTCGTCTTATGGGTTTTGGGGTTTGCTTTGGTTCGCAAGCACAAACGAGATTCCCAAAAATTTAAATTTATCCTTTTTAAATGGCTTTTTACGCCCAAAAAAAAAAAGTTTTTTAGCAAATTTAGAGGATTCTTTTTAATTCTGCAATTGATTTGCCTTAAGTTTAAAGGGGACCAAAAAAGTTTTGCCAAAACGCAAGATCGAAAGTAGACTTTGCTGTCCCGGGATGGTTTATACATGCTGCCCTTCCCACCTCAGACTTTCAGGGGTAGGAACAATAATAAAATATAAAAAATGAAAACCTTTTGGCTGGGGAAGAAGAGAAGGTTGGAAAAAAACCCCATTAAATTCTGAGCCCGTAATATTACAAAAAAATTAAAAAAAAAAAAGATGGGCCCCCCCAAAATTAAGTCATCCAAAATTTCCCAAGGCCCCAAAGCCCAAAGGCCCCTTGAGACGCGGACTTTGTTCGTGATGACCATGAATATGAAAAGCGGCATTGTTATTGGATTAACTGCCCCAGGATTACTTGGTTTTTTATCTTTCTAAAAATTTAAACCCCCCAAAAAAAAATTTTTTAAAACAACAAAAGCCCCTAAATGCTCAGCCATAAAAACCAAATACTTTTTCCCTTTCGGCAGAAAAAGCCCCGCTAAGATCCCCCAAATTTTACCAGGCCAAAAAATCTATTGCCTTTTGGTAATTTTTTTTTTTAAGTTTGCAAAGGGGATCGAGTTGTTTTTTTTCCCAAAGAATTTTTCTGAGACGGGTTGGCGGGCCCGGTGGGCCCTTTCCCCCCCCCCCCAAACCGGGCCCCCCTGTTTAAAAGCCAAACACCCGTGTACTTATTGCAAAAACCTAAAAGGGAAAATTTTAAAACTTGCTAAATGTGACACCTTTTCTCTCTAAACAGTTGTTTTTTTCGTTCTGCAACGTTTTTGTCTTTATATAAAATTTTTTGGTTTGTTTCTTTATTTGCTACTTGAGTTCGTAATTGTTTCTCGGTTTGTAGACAACACTTTAGTTCCCTTTTGATCTCTCTTGTTCAAGATCTTTTAGTCTTTGTGTTATTCTTTCTTTAACACCCGGTCCTAAATTGTGGTCATTTGGGCCCCCACAAAGTTTTTCTTTTTCTCTTTTTATTGCTCATTTTAGTTCACCCGTTTTTCTAAATTGGGTTTTTTAAATTTGCCTCTGATGCTTTTCAAAAAACATGTCAAGGGCCGTTTTTTTCTCATAGGTTTGCGGCGGATCCTGCAAAAGTTTTTAATGCGTTTTTTCTGAAAAACTGGGTTTTTGCTTCTATTATTTTGTCTGTGTTGGGCTTACAAACTTTGTTCCCCCTGGGTTTTTTAATTTTGGTTTTCTGTTTGGGGGGTTCTTGTTTGTGGTTTTTTAAGTTTGCAACTGCTTCCCCATCTAATTTTGATTTAGCAATGCCAAGGCGGGGGTTTGATCGCGCACACGGAAATTCCCTTTTTCTAATTTTTACCCTTAGCTAAAAAACTTTGATGGGTTGGTTTAGTTGTAAGCTGAACAAAATTGTCCTTTTCTCGCTTTTAAAAAACCCAAAAGGTCATCTTTTTTGTTTCCCAAATCAGGAGGGTTTTATTTGTGGGCGGGGGGTTTTTGACCTAAACTTTCGTTTAAAAAGATTCTCTTAATTTCTGTTTCTTCACGCCGCAAAGGGCAATGGTTTTAATCAAAGGGTCGTTTCACTCGGTCGTTTCTAGGAACAAAAACTTTATAATCTTTAGTGCCTGCCCTGTTTTTTTAAAAAAATTTAAATTTTTATTTTTTTTTTATAAAAAAAAGCACAAAACATATGGGGTCAATTCTTGACCCCATAGAAGGGGCTGAAAGAGCCCTTTGGCGGGGGAAAAGGGAAAAAAAACAGAATATTATTGTTCCCAAAAAAACCATCTACTATTGATTCAGATCAAATTCTTCCCGTTAAAAATTTTCCCGACCCAAAGGAAACAGATGAAGTGATTGTGCCGGGTTGCACGGCTTACTTTTTAAAATGAACTTGATTAGGGAACAGACCCCAAAAGGACAGTTGTACAGAATTTGGGACGGGCAAAACGTTTAAAAAAATTTTATTTAAAAATTGAAAGGGGCCCGAAATTTTTTCTTTAACAATTTCCCGACATATTTTTAAACTATTGTGATCTATGGCTAACCGATAATGAAAGGGGCCCTCTTGCGTTTCAAGGAAAACGAAAAATGATGAAGCACTAAAAAACCAGAATAGACGCCGAAGATGCTAAAGACGTAAAAAAAGGGTGAAGCTGGGAAAAATATGGTTTGGAAATCGCTTTTCTATACCCCTTTGGGTTTTTTAGTTGTTTTTTAAAACGCATGGCCCCTATTTTTAAGGAGCATTTTAAAAGACAGATTGTATATGAACTTTAAATTTTAATTTTAAAACAAAGTGTCATTAAATCCCTTTAGACTTGATTAAAGTACAGCATTTTCGACATTTCGTTAGAGTTTGACATTGTTGCAAACCCCAAAAATTAGCAAGGGTGAAATTGGGGCAACAATTCAGTCAAAAAAAAAAATATATTCGAAAGAGTATTTCATTCAAAATTTTCCTAAAAGCCGAGCAGGGAAATATATGGAATTTTTAGTTTTAGTGCCGCAGCAAGATTTCCCTTTTAAAAGGGATTTTATTTCTGTGTGAAAATGAAGAACCATACAAAAAACCAAAATGAAAAATTTATTAATCCTAAAATAACGAAAGTACAATGTTCAAATTGAGGGTAAACCCAAAACCAAAATCTACGGTTAGCGGGCTTAAACCCTTTTCAGCCCCTTTTGGGGCGAAAAAGAAAAAAATTTTGGGGGGCGGGAGGCATAGAAGTCCAACAGCAGATTTGGTCCAAAAAATTTACATTTTTCATAATGTTAGGCTTTATGATTTTAACAACGAAAATTTGGTTTTTTGGATTGACCTAAGGTCGGGGCAGAGGATAATCCGTTTTCATGGGAGTGGGAGAACAGTTTTAAAACGTAATAAAAAATTCAAAAAGTAAAGAAAAAAAGAGTGATAAACCATTTAATGTTTAATTTTTTTTTTTAATATGATGCGCAGTGAATATTCAAGATAAAAAGATTAAAAGTATCCCCTACTAAATTATTTTTATTTTTTTAAAAAAAAGCCCTGTTTTGTTCAAAGGGTTTTTCCAAAAAATGCCCAAAAAAAGAGAACTCTGTTGTTTTTAGACATAAAAACTTTAGATTAACCAAAAATAACACCCAAAGGGAAAACCCCAAATAGAGCAGGCCTTTCAAAAATAAGTTTAAAAACCAAAAGAAGGTATTTTGCTGCCCTTTTAAAGCTGTTACATAAAGTTAATTTTCTGGAGCATCGAACACTTTGTGCTCTATCCAACAGGAACAAGTGTTTGGGCCTCTTAGCAAAAAAGGGGTAGGTGCCCCGGGGAGCTTTACCCCTAGGCGGTTTTTTTCTTTAAAAATCTTGGCCCGTGTTCATTAGCTGTAAGGGGCAGTTAGCAAAAAAATAAAAAATAAAATCCAAAAGCACACAGCTATGGTTAAATAAAAAAACTAAAAAATTTGTTTCCTTTTAAACTGTTTAAAAAAAAAAAGCACTTGCCCACTCGAACATCACGGTTGAAAAATTTAGTCGCCTACGGCTGATTTTTAGGACTACAAAAGAAAAAAAAGTTTGAAACTTCAAAGAAAGGCAAGGGCAACTTTTTCTCAACAACCAGACACCGGGCCCGATAAAAAAAAGGGAAAGCTTTAAAAAAAAAAATAAACGAAACCCTTAAAAAATCTGTTCTAAACAGCTCCCATTAACAAAACCCCAAAAGGGGCGTTTATTTCTTTTTTTTTACGAGTCCCAAACACAAAAAAACCGGGTTTAATTGATTCTTTTATTAAGTTTTTTTTTTTAATTTAAAAAAAATATGTTTGGGTTTGAAAAGAAAATTTAGCAAAGGATAAAAAATATTGACAGTTTTTGACTCTTTGGTTAGATGCAATGGAAGGGAAAAAGCGTTTGTCAAAAGCTTTAAAAAGAGGCGTTTTAGAAGTTATTGATCCAAAAAAAGTACAGGCAAGCGTTTTTTACATGCTATTTCTTTAATTTTCCAAGGGGAAAAAAAACCCAAAAAAACCCCCAGTTAAAGTAAGGTAGTTGTTTTAATTCCCGGGCTATATAACAATAAAAAAAAGAAGAAAATCTAGAAATTTTGGGGGCTCAACCTTTAAAAAAGCAGACTATTCTTTCTTATTAAAGAAAATTTAAAAACCCGGTTGGGGAGATAACTTCTTACACATTTAAAAGAAGCCTTCTGAAGCAGCTAAAAAAGAGGGCTCTGGTTGGGGCAGAGGGCCCAAGTCCTAGACATCAGATTAAGACCGGTAAGTATTTAGCCGATTTTTAGGGAAGTCTTACATTCCACCCGCCTTTCCCCCATTGGGGTTTCAAAAAAAAAAAGCAGTTTTGAACATAAAGAAATTTAGGGGCGACAAATGTTTTATGGGTGCGTTCTTGCTAGGGGGCCCGCATCACGTTTTCCAAAAATTTCAGAGAGAGATCTAAAATATTTACAGTGGGCCAATAATTTAACCTTTTAACGGTCTTGGGAATTTTTTTTTTGGCTGGGAGAAAAAAAAGATCAGTTTGAAAAACAGAAAACCACCAAAAAACTGTTAATGTTACACATGGTCTGAAAAAACCAACCTTTGCCCCAAAAAAGAGTGCAAAGAACAGGTTTCCCAACCCCAAAAGGCGAAAAAACCCCCAAAAATCATGTAGGGCCTTTTCCTAAAAGCAAAGCCTTAATGGGGTTGCACTACACTCTAAAGCCCCAATGAGTGATTACTAGTGCCCCTATACAAAAAAAAAATAGCAAACAAGAATTTTGTAGAAAAAGGGTTTAAAAAAGAATTCCCTCCGTTCAAGCTGCGAGGGAACATGGAAAAATTTTCTTAGGGCCAGTTGACGCCCAAACAGAAAATAATTAAAGCCAAGAGAAGGCCCCCAAAGGTTAGTTTTAAGAAAAAACAAAAAAAATCCAGAGGTCACCATACGTTGTTTACGCAGACTTTTAAAACGCTTTTTGTTCCTTATGGGAAAGGGCCCGCTCCAAAACATTTACCCAAAAAAAGTTAAATGAATAATCACCGATTTGTTCATTTGCCCTTTTTGTTTTCAGGTTTAGATGGTTTTAACATTCAAAACCAGAAATTTTTTCAGAGGGGCCACATTGCAGCAAAACATTTTTAAACCGCTGCAAGAAGTTCCCTAATGTCTGTTCTAATAAACTAGTCCTAACCGATTTAAGATGACCCCCCGAAGATCAAGATCGCTATGACTCAGCCACTCACTGTTGGATTTGTGGTTTTTTGAGCTAAAAACTAAAAAGTTTAAACCCAACAGTAAGAGTTTATGATCCCCATTAGCGGAGAATTTAGAGGGGGCAGCACATAACCCAAATTTCAATCTTCAACTAAAGGGTTTTATCCTAGGACCCTTTGGGGACTTTCCCATTTCTTCATTAAATTGCGAGGTTACGGGCTCTCCCCCTTATAAAAGCAAAACAGTAAACCCAGCGACTTCAGGGGGGTCATGCATTGCGCAAATCATAAAAAAAGTACATTTTGTTTCACTTTAAATTAAATTTTTCTTTTTTTTGGGCTCTATGCAACACCTGATGGGTTCATTAGAGTCACTGGCTATTTCCTTAAAGTCCCGCCCCAAAAACAGAAGAATATTTTGACCCAAAATCTTGTTTGAAAAAAGGGCCCTTTACCCTTTTGAGTCCTGAACAGTTGGCAAAAGGTTTTTTACGAAGATACACTTTCCCCCTAAAAGGGGGCCCTTTTTTTAGTGTCTTAGAGGAAAAGGGAAACAGTGAATTTTTTGATTACCAGGCCCTGCTCAAGATGGTGGCAAGGGGGGGAAATTTTAAAATTGTTAAAAAAATGGGGGACTATCCCTGATTTCCCATTTATGGCGGATGCCTGTTTGTTGGCGGAAATCTTTGAAAAAATTTCAGAAAAAAGGGCCTGCATGAAAAAAATTTTAGGGCTAGATCCTGCGCATTTATTTTTGCGCCCGGGATTGGGGTTGGGACGCTTTCTTTAAAAAATTTCGGTGTACAGATTGATTTATTTTTGAACCCGCCCCAAAGCTTCAGATGATTGAAACCGGATTGCGTGGGGGGGGAAATTTGTAAAGGTGTCTACCTTACTGTAAAGCAAAAAAAACCCAAAAACCCTTTGGGCGACTTTTATTTCCAAAATAAAAGGTCCCAACTATTTATGTATTTAGATGCAAACAAACTGTATGGTTGGGCTTTTTAGTCAAAACATTCCATTACGTAACTTTTTAAAAAGGTTTTTTCACAGGACTCAAAAACATTCAAAAGTTTTTTTTAAAAAGGCTACCCACTTAGAAAGCTGATCGGTTTTAAAAAGGTCTTTCTAGGAAAATTGTTTAGAATATCCTCTGAACTTCCTGACTACCATAATGATTACCCATTAGCAGCAGAAAACCCTTAAAAACGTCAATGCAGAAACCGCCCAAACTTTTTGCCTAATCTTCGGACAAAAAAAATTATTTTCCCGTCTTACAGATTCTCCAATTTAATTTAAGAATGGTTTAAAGTTAAAGCAGTTTCATCGTATAATTGCATTTGATCAAGGAAAAAGTTCATGAAACCAACATCAAGAAGAATATGATCTCAGAAAAAAAAACCGCAGATGCTTCAGAAAAAAACTTTTTTAAGTTGATGAACAAAAGCGTTTTGGGAAAAAACTTGGAGAATCCCCACAAGCGGGAAAAAATGTTAGAAATTTGGTTTACCAGAGAGAACGATTTCAATTTAAACTAACTTTAAGCCCAATTATCAGGACTTTAGAAAATTTCAGGGCCCGCTTTTTGGAAAAATGATGAAAAAAAAAAAAAAAGTCAAAATTGGGGTAAACCCGTTTTTAAATTTGGGGTTTCCCGTTTTAGAGCTGTCGAAGCTTTTGATGTTAGAATTTTTTTTATGACTTTCTTTAACCCTTTATCCAGAGTCCAGAGTTCTGGGACAAAAGATACAGTTTCCCTTTTTTAAAAAGATATTTCCCCACTGGGAAAATATTATAAAGAACGAATTGAAGTAGTAAAGGGGATGCCGGATGGTAGACCCATTGATTACCCCAAAAAATTCACCTTTGCATTCAACTAATTAAAAAAAAAGGTTTTTGGGGAAAAAAATGAAAGGGTGAATTATCTGGAGGGTGTGTCAAAGGGGTTTTTTGGTTTTAAGGGCCGGAAAAAAGTTTCAGTTTTGCATGTTTAAAAAAGTTTCCAATTTAAAAAAACAAAGGGAATATCCCCGTTAAATGGGTTTGCAGTCAAATATAAACATGACAATTACAAAGAAGATTGTTCAAAAAAAAGGCTTTTCATCATTTACAATTACAAACTACCCCTCTAATCTGCATGAGAATTTTAAAACAACGTTGTAACAAAAGGTCTCTTGCCGCACTAACACAAAAGAGAATTTTTTAAAACCAGAGTATTCATATGCAATTTTGGGGACTGGGGGAACCAAAAAAAAAACATTAGTATTTTTCATTGTCTTCGGGTTATTTTTTTCAGGGAAACGCAAAGTTCAATTTTTTCTCATCTAATTTAGGGAATTATTTTTTTATTAATGCTAGATTTGCTTTAATTTTTTTTTTTCATTTCACAATTTCATGTTCCCCCTACCCATTTTAAAACCAAAAAAAAAAGCTTTGGGGTTTTTAAAACGATTGTTGGCGATTTTTTTAAACCAGGGGATTGTCAATCTTTCAATTAAATTCTTTAAAGATTACTGATACTCAAAAAAAATCTTTTCATTAATTTTAAAGACTTTTCCTTTGCCCCTTTCTGCCCTTTCCTTTTGGGCTTCCCTTTTAAACCCAAATTTATTTGCGTAGATTAAAACAGTTCTTCAAGCTTTTAAAATTTTCGCCAACCCAAATTTAAAAAATTAATTTTCCAAATTTCGCTAAATGTTTCTTTGAATTTTTTTTTTTTAATATTTCTTGCTCCCCAAAACAAAATTTTTGGTTTTTTTTGGATTACATGATCAATCTTCTTAAAATATTTGTCTAAAAATATGATTATTAAACAAATATTTCTCGTTTTATTTCTAAGGCTCTTCCTTCCCCAATTTTTGCTTCCAGTACCATTTTACGTAAGGATTCTTCCCTTTTTTCCCTTCTTGCCGCCATTTTTTAATTTTTAAAATTTAAAAAAAAATTAAGCGATGGAACCGTGTCTGGGGGGGATTACTGCAGTTCTTCCTTCACAAAAAATTTTTCGGGGGGGCTGGTCGTTTTGTTGTGCCAGTTTCTCGTAAATAAAACACTGGCGGATTCATTTTCCCCAATTTTTTTTATCCATATGGATCAAAAACTCCAAAACTGGATCTGTTTTTTCCCGATGCGGAGTGTCCCCCTTCCCCTTCTCCAGGTAAAAAAAAGGATCTCACTTTTAAACCAAATTTGGGAATGTTTACTGGTTTTGGGCTTCCCAAAAAAATTTTTTAAAATTTTTTTTTGGTTTTGATTCTTTTTTACTGGTTTTTGCCCTTTTTTAAATTTTTCATTATTCATTGCGCGCAAAATGGGGGGCAGTTTTTTTTACCCTTCCCTTTTGCGGGGAATTTCAACCCGCTCTCTGGAATTGGAAAACCTTTTTTAAGGAAAAAATTTTCAAACAAATAAACCCTGTGTCTTTTGAACACCCGGAAAGCCCTTTTAATGGGAACTCTATTTTTAAAAATAATTGATTTATTGAAACCTTTTAAAAATTTTTTTCCTTCCAAACGACTTGGGAAACAAAGGAGGATTTAAATTAAAGGGCCCCGTTGATTTTTCAGTTGTAAAGCGGGCAGGGAAACAAACGAAAACACTCTTTTGTTTTAATTTGGGTTTAGCATTTTTGTATCTTGAAGCTATGTCAAGGGGTGTAAGTGGCCCTACTTAAAAACTTTTTTGTTAATGTATCATGGGGGTAAATATAGAAGATCCATTTGGGGTGTTTGTTCGGTATTGTGTTGACAAAGTTTTGGTCTCTGTATTTTTTTAGGCCTGGTAGATAAAAATTTTCCAAATCGCTTGTTTAGTAACCATTCTTTTTTGTTTGTTTTACTGAATCCCGCTGCTTGGCTTTGCTTTTTTAAATTTCCCTGGGTTTTTCCCCCCAATATCCTTTTGGTGAATAATAGATTTTGTTCATTTTTTATTCAGCCAAAATTAGCGCAAAAAAATTTCAAAAACGGCATACCCCAAAAGGGAAAAAACAATATTTCTTGACTTTTGTTTTTCTGATGGTTGATAAAAGTTTGCTGAATTTTGGGGGGGGGCAAAAAGTCTCGATTGGCTTGTGGTTTCAAAATAATATTCTTTTAATTTTCCCTTTATCAAAAATCTTTTAAAAGGGGTAAGCTGCATGTCCCTGTTTTTTCAGTTTATTTGTTAATAAAACCCAACTGCTCAATTTTTTGCTTTTCATACGCCGCCCTTTTGCTGCGGCTAGTTGTCCCTAGCTTTTTTATGTCTTTTTTTCTGCCCTCATCCCCCTAGTTTACTAAATTTCGGGAATTCTTCCGCTAAAAGCAAAACGCATTAACCCCAGCGCCCCCAAACCTCAATTTCGGTGAAACCATTTTTATAAATGTATTTTTTTAATTTTTCATATTAATACTGTCTGGATTATTCCTTGCTTTAAATAGAAAATCTTTGTTTGCAAATGAAGCTGTTAAAGACAGCAATCAACTTTTCTGAGTCCCACAAAAATCTAGTTTGCCAAGATCTGCTGGTTTTATTTTTTTAAAAGCTTTTACCAAGCTTTTGTATCTACACTTAGACCTCCAATAACAGGGAGAATGGGATACAAGGTTAGGAAAAGTTTTTTTGGTGCTCTTTTTTTAAAAAAAAAAATAATTTTTTATTTATTAATAAAACATGAACTTTCGATGATCTACTAAGTTCAGGGCAGCCTTTAACCCTTTCCCGAAAATTTATTTATTAAAATGATCAAGTTGGGTGCCCCAAAATTTTTATGCCCAAAAAAGGGAAAAGGCCTTTTTATTTTTGGGCCCGCAAAGTGGAAAAAAAAAAAACAGTACCCTTGGGGAAAAGAAATTTTGCATAGAACAGTTTTAAAAAATGTCGCCGCAAAAATTGTAAAGTATCACAACAGGTATTTAAGCGCAACTGGGGCAAGAATGGTTTAAAAAATGTTGGGCAACCCGGGTTTTTAGTTTGTCCCCTAAACTGTTAGTAGATTTGCTCCCATTTTTCTGAACAAAAATTTTAAAGTATGATTTAACGAAGGGTCCAGTTTTTTAAAAAAGTCATTGAGGGCTCTAGGAAGTGGGTTATATTACAGATTTTTGGCCCTTATTGTCCCCCCATTAATCTGGGATTAATTACTTTTAATCATATAGATTTTTTTTCCCCTTTAAAAAGCCCCCAGCCCAAAAAAAAATCGCAGAAAACAGAAAAAAATGAATCAGGTGGGGAAAAAAAGTGACCAGTAAAAAACCTCCCCATCCCGGGGGGCGTTGGGAGCAGGGAAAAAATTTAGCAGAGTGGAACAAACAAAAAAAAATTTAAAGTTACAAACACAGAATGTAACTCATAATAAAAAAATAACACCGCCAACCCAACAGTGTTGCCCCAAGGCCCGTTTTTTTCATGCCAGCTGTAAAATTTCACAAGAACAAGTTTTATTCAAGACCTACAACAACCGGGTTTTCTTAAAGACACCAAAGTGTCATTTGGGAAAATTGGGAAATTTTAAAAAGTTTTTTAATTTTTTGGGGTCATTGCTGCGGGGGGGTTTTTTTTTGGTTATAAAAAAAAAATACACAAAAGCCAGCAAAAACCCAAAACAGTCCAAAAAATTTTCGCCAAATAAAAAAAAGAAGCCGAACAAAAAAAACAATTTCCAGAACCGGCCAACAACAAAAGTCATTTTTTATCCTTTTTAAATGCCCAAAAATTATATATTGACTTTAAATTAAAAAAATTGGTTTGTTTCTTAGAGGATGGGGCTTAGTTTAAGAACTTGGCTGACTTTATTAAGTTTTTGAGGTGACTTGATTTTAAAAAATTGAGTAAGAATTTTTGAGTTGGGTTAATTAAAAAAATTGATTAAAAACCTTTTAGGTGACGATTAAGAACTTGGGGGGGGACTTGATTTTAAAAACCTTTTATTAAGAAAATTGGGGACTTGATTAAGAACTTGAGGGACTTGATTAAGAACTTAAGGGGGGCTTGATTTAAAAACTTTATTAAGAAAATTGGGTTAAAAACTTTTTTAAAAATTGAGGTAACTTGAAATTTAAAAAAATTTAAAGGGGCTTGGTAAGAACTTAAAGGGGCTAAAGGGCAAAAACAATGATAGTGCCCCCAAACCCCGTAGGTCGCGGGCTGAGTTCTTGTTTACCGCTGTGTTTTCTTGACCCAAAGGGAAAATTTTAGGGAAAAGGGAAATGACGGGGCCCATATCCCTAATTGAGGTGCCCGACATTTAAAAACTTGTTTAAAGGGGGGAAAATAATTTGCAGGCTTGCGGCGGCCGACCCCAAGAAGTTTACTTTCGAGGGCTATTTATAGGGGAAATTTCAAAAAATTTTTACATCAGAAAGTTTCCCCAAAAATTCTCGGGGGAGAATGCGAGGCGGGCCCCCTGAACCCGGGCAAGAGCCGGTAGTTTAGCCATGGCTTCCCCAAAGCGGGCGGGCGTGTTTTGTTCACAGGGAAACGCTTCTTGCCCAAAGTTTTTCAAGTGTTTTAAATTTGGCGTATGGTGGAGTATTTTTAAAAAAAAGAAATCAGGCGAGCCCAGGGTTTTTTACCTCCTAAGCCAGAATTGCATTTTTGGAAGGGGGGGGGAGAAAGAAAACAAGAACCTACCTTTGAGAAACCCAAAAACACCTTAAAGAGGTTGGTGACCCGGTGTACTGCCCGGTTTATTTTAAAAGCCCCAAAAAAAAAAAAAAACAAATTTAAACCCGCCCCAAAGCCCAGGGCCCAAGCCCAGGATGGGGGAAAAAGAAAAAGGGGGTGGGGAGAGTTTTAAACTCTTTGGAAACTCTTTGTTTAAAAGGGGGGGGGCCGGGGGGCGGCAAAAAATAGCCTTGCTGATTTTTCTATAAATGCCGTTCGCGCGTGAAAGCCCTAGTTTGCAAACAGCAAGAAAGGTTTCTGCGGTTTTTACCCATAAAAAACCGTTTCCCCGCGGGAAACGTCCCAGTTTTGCCGTTTAAACCAACAGGATGTAAAGGCTCTTGTAAAATTGGTCAGACGTTCATTTCATGAACGTTTTACTTTGTTTTAGAGTTGCCCAAACCCCCTAACTGTGTCAAACGTGCATGCCCTGAAAGTTTTGGGCTAGTTAAAGTAGTAAAAACTAAACAAGAAGATGACTGCTCAGCAGAAAGAGACTAGTTAGGGAAAAAAAAATTTCTTTTTTTCCCAAAAATAGCTTTCAGTGGAAGGGAAAAGGGTAGGATAAGTGTGTGGATTTTAGTCAGAAAAAATAACTCAGTTTTTTTAAAAAACTTTAGGGGAAAAAGTTTTTAAAAACTGTAGTTTTATTTCACATGAAAGACAGAGAAGCATTTGATGAAAGTATGCGCGGGAAAAAATGTTATTGAAGCCCATTTAAGAAAAAAGAAAAGGGTTTAAGGGAAAAACTGAAAATCTCAAAAAGTTTTGTAAATTAGTAATTTTAAAAAAGACAATCTACACATTATGTATGTTTGTTTAAATGTTTTACTATTTTAAAAGGGAAATAGTAAAAAGGAATTTTTGGGGGAAGCCGGCGGAGCCGGCAAAAAGCCGGGAAAACCCGGGTTTAGGGGTTGGAGCTGGGGGGAGGTGGGTGAGCCAGAATGCCATTTACTAGTTCTCTTGGGCCTTTGCGGTCGGCTGGGCTATAAACAACCCTTTAAAAGAAAATTTAATTGGACGTTCTGTTCCTTTTCTGCCACTTTCTTTTTTTTAAAAGCTGATTGCCCTTTGTTCTCCCGCCGAGTGTTTTTTGGTTTTTATGTTATTATGGCAGCCCGTATTTTTCAAGGGACCTTTTTTCCCCTTTTTCTTCTTTTTTCTTCTTCGTGTCGTCGTCCCTGTCCCGGGGTTTGTCGTCGGGCGCAGTCTTTTTTCTCCTCCCCCCTCCTTTCTCCTCCTCCTCCTCTTCTTCTTTTTCCCTTTTTCATTTTCTTCTCCTTTTTTTTTCTTCTTCATGTTTTCTTCCCCTTTTTTCTTTTCTTTTCTTCTTTTTCTTCTTTTTCTTCCCTCTTTATTGATCTCCCCAGAAAAAAATGCCCCGAAGATTCTGTTGGGAAAATACGAACACAAAAAAACAAATAATTCTTTTTTAAAACATTTTTGCCGTATTTTTAACCAATGGCCCAAATGGTTTTTGGGTTTGGGGTTTTTTTAATTTTTAGGGTTTTTGTTTCGGTGTTTTTGTTTTTGGGCATTTCAGCTGTAAATTGTCTCAAGGGGAGTCACCAAAAAAATGTCTGCAGAAAGAATTTTGTGGCGTTGGGGAGTTTCCCCGCCCCCAAAGGGTTCCCCCCCAGAGTGGCGACGTGGACCTCTCCCTTGGCACTGTAGGGGTCTCCAAAGGGAAAGGCCCCAAAAAACTGGTTTTGTTTTGTCCCGAAAACCCCCCTCACAATCCCAAAACGATGGCCCGTAGTGAACAGTGGGAAGGAATTTCCCCTGTGCCTTTCCATGGAGAAAACGGAGTACGATCGATTCATCCATGGATGTTCAAGGGGGAAAACCGGAAGTTCATCCCAAGGGCAATTTTAAGTGGGGTTATGGTTGGGGTGCCTTTTCGTGCCAATTTTTTTTCTTTTTAAGAAGGAAAAAAGTAGGAAAGAAGAACCCCTGTCAGTTCTGTATAAAGTGACTAGCAGAGTAAAATTTGGGAAAACCCTTCGTCACGCTCAACCTTTGGGCAGCGTAAATCAGACTCTTTGAGCAAGCATATTTTCAAAATTTAAATAAAACGTTAGCGAACCGCCCCCCAAAAAAAAATGGACCCAAAAGAAACAAAAAGACAAAAACACGACGCGTTTTTTACCTCCCTTTGGCTTCTTCAGGCAAGGTAAAAGCAATTATTACAAAGAAAAAAAGAACGGCAAAGATTTCTTTAATCACTTTTAAACGCAAGATAGGGTTGAAAAGTTGATAAAGGTTTGGATTCAAAAAGCCTATCAAGCATATTTTAGTATTTTAAGTAAAGAAAAAGCAAAACGTACCCTTCATTATAACTCATTTTTTTTGTTTCTATATTTGGGGGCACCGGGGAAAACTAAAGGTTTAAATTGATCCATATCTTTATTTATTCCCAGACTGAAATAAAAAAAAGAAAAAAAACGACTGTATTACGAACAAAAACTTGTGCCCTCCAATTCCTCGTACACTCTCCCGAGGGGATTTTTTGTTCCGGGTTTTTCCAACATTGTTTTTTTGCCTCTGTGTCGCATTTTCAAAGAACAAAGGAAAAAAAAAACATTGGTCTTTTGGGTATTCTGCCCGGACAGGGAAACCCGCAGCTCAGAGGGAAAGAAAAGATTTTCGCTTAATCTTCCCCCAAAGAAAGTGTTCATGAATTTAATTTATTAAAAAAAAAGGGGGAAAAAAAAAAAGGCAGGATTTTGTTTTTTTTGGGGGAAAGATAATAATTTTTACGTGCACAAATTTTAAAGAACATTGTAATCTAACTAAAAAATGCAGCGCTTCGTGTCATGAAAAATTTTTCTAAACCCAATCAAATTGTGACACCCCGGGGTGCCAAAGGAAAAAAGATGTAACGCTACTGTGATATGGGCCCCCCTAAATAACAATTTTACCGAACTGTAATTGGTGTCCGGAAAGGGGTCCAAAGGGAGGTGAACTTTTTTCTGGTTTTGTGTGTGTGGGGTTTGTGTGTGGTGTTTGTGTGTGTGGTGTGGTGTGTTGGGTGATACCAAAAAAATTTGGGAAAAACGGGTTTTTAAAAGTTTAATGTAAATTTTTTTTTTACCTTTTTTTTGACCCAATCCAAAACCCCCTCACAGAAAAAAGGGTTTTTTACTCCTCTGGGTTTAAAAATTGCTCCAAATTTATGTCAAGACCACCCTTCTGTTCACGGAAAAAGGGCTAATTCTCCCGGACTGAAACAATTCAATTTTTTTTTACATGCTTTTAACTACGCCCTTGGTCTATGGGTTGCGAGCGGGTAGAGAGTAGGATTTGATGTCTTGTTCGATAAGGATTTTTTTTAGCTTAAAAGCAAAACCACTTATTTACAAATACGGATAATAAACCCCCAACCCCCTGTTATGTTTCTGGAGATATAAAAACAATTATACAGTTTTAAAAACATTGTTCAAAAGAATGAAGCTTGGAAAAAGTGGTTAGAAGGGTGCCGTACGCGTCTTGTCATGCGTTTAATGATTATTAACGATATAATATGTAGCTTGTCTACAGATGTTTATTTTGGGGGATGCAATGCCTGTAGTAGGTTTCCGTTTGTTTTTTTCTTATGTATTAAAGTCCCTTGCCCAGGAAAAAAATTATTGTTAGGTTTTCCACGTTTTTTCTTTTGAATGACACAATGTTACCATGGTAACTCCTGCATAGTCGAAAGCCTGTAAAATTTCATGCTCAATTGTTGATTGGCTCAGTCTCAACTGTAGCCTACCATCAATGTATGAGTGTTTGTGTTGCTTTGTTTTGATGTAAGTTTGTATAGGAATATGTGTACATGTGTAGGTATATGTGTAAGTGTGTTTTGTGTAGGATTAATGGAGGGGGGGGGGGAGGGGGAGGGCGGGGGAGGAGGAGAGGCGGAGAGAAAAATAGATTTTTTGTTTCAGATCTGTTGGGCGAACGATGTCAAACGACCGGCTGTATAACGTCGGATGTCTTTGAGAGGAACCCCGGTGTGCCGTAAGTTAGACTTTCTGCATGATTTGTATTTGTGTATTTGTTCATGAGTATTTGTGTCATGAATTTTTACGGGCAGATATACAGATACAGGCTGAAGTGTTGACGACCCTCGTCCACTCTAATCACTCACCCCCCCCCCCCCCCTTCCCTGTCCCAGTTTCCCACACCCACTTCCATCGCCCGAAATAGATTCATAGCTCGGTGCACATTGCAGTGCCTTCTGACCTGTCACTGTGCGGATGTTACGTGATCCATGGGTTTTCATTACCGCGCAAACAAAACCCGCTTGCCTCTTGTTCATTGGATTGACGGATTACAGAATGGTTACATATAGCAAAGAGACAGATACCGCGAAGGCGCGGGTAGGAGCCAGAGGAGTTCTGTCCTCAAACTGCCGAACAAACCAGCTGAAGCAATCCTGCACCACCCCCGGAACCTACGCTGTGTTCACATAGGGTAACAGGCACGCACAGGGCATTCCATTAACACGTGAAGGGACATAATTGGTCCGGCGATGCCATTGTGTAATGGCCACTGCATGTGACACGATAGAACCTCCACGGAAGCGTTCCCATGGGTGTACCTCCCCATATTTCATGACTGCAGAGCCCACCGGAAAAAAACAACAAAAACAAACAAAAAAAGGCCACTGCAAAGAAACCGCCGTGGCATCCCGTAGCCTCACGCGTTCCTTCGGGGTAT
The DNA here is from genome assembly GCA_033310375.1 of Conus canariensis. Taxonomy (NCBI): domain Eukaryota; kingdom Metazoa; phylum Mollusca; class Gastropoda; order Neogastropoda; family Conidae; genus Conus; species Conus canariensis. The sequence goes on along the minus strand of JAMYXO010000579.1, from coordinate 8,604 downwards.
CTTTTTCTTTCTTTCATCATTGCAAAAGGGCTTGCTTCTCTCCCTTCCCCTTTAAATTAGCCCCGTGCTCGCTTTGCATTTCATGCTATGTGATACAGCACTGCTTCACGTGCTTTAGGGTTTGTTTTCCCATTTCAGGTGTCAGGCTGGGAACGGTGTGAAATGACTCCGAATGTGGGATTGGAGCCCAATGCGACGACAGTGTGTGCGTAAGTGGTATGTCCGCCCTTTTTGTTAATGCAAAAGGTCTGACCAGCCGGGCGTTGGGCTAATGCGTAGGTCAGACGTTTGCTAAGTCGTAGCCATAAGACCCTCTTCTAAAAGTCTCGCATCTTAATCATTAATTCATTTATCCTTCAGTTTTGAATCATGTGCAGTGTGGTCTCAAATTTAGCGGATTGGTGTAGCGTACATGGACTAGTCCGCACGCAGGGGACACCTCCTTGATAAAAACTGAAACCGGGAAACTGCACGTGGTCATCCAATTTTTTATAGCTTTGATATGTACTGAAATTGTTTTAGCTGAAACAGCATGTCCTCTACCCTACTCGATTATAAGCCAGGAATATTTCAGACTCAGTGGAGCAACAAACACCTTTAATGTTGAGGGGGAGGGGGGGGGGGGGGGGGGGGCAGGGTGTAGTGAAGGGGCCGGGGAAGGAACTTGGTACCATTTGCAACAAGGAGCAGCACAGCAGGTGAATTTGTCCACGTGGCCACACGCCCAACAGGAGGAGCATGCACAACATCACTGTAAAGTCCATGTAACGTTTGGGCATAGCATCCCATCTGAGTATAGATTGGGATTAGATTGATTATAGTCATATGAACATCCTTCTCCCTCCCAACAACGTGTCTCTTGGTTTTTTTTTTTTTAAATTTCCATCGATGGTGACATCACCCTCTAGCATGACAGGACATTGTATGTGTGTTCTCCACTCCACCGATGATGATGATGACATTCACATGCAGCATGTTCTTGGACATTGTTATGATGTTCTCCCTGTCAACCGGGAATTTTTATGTTTGTTTGTTCCCCGATGATGAGTGATGATATTCACCATGTAGCATGACAGGACATTGTTATATTTGTTCTCCCCAGAAGTCACACTGTCCGGCAATGAAAGCTGCCATGATAACAACCCCGCGTGTGGGACTGGAACAATATGTCTCCAGACCGGTCAGGAAAACGATGTTGTAAGTTCGTTGGCTTTTTTGCTTTTGGGATCGTCCTGTATCGTATTATTATTGCAAGACTGCATCGTGGTGTATTGTGTCGCTGACGGCTGCGTACTAAAGCATTGTGATTATACTATTCTGATGACATTAGCTACTATATAAATAGTGATATTAAATTATAGTAGATGAAAAAGATAAAGAAGACAGCGGGGAAAAGGATTGGAGGATGCAGACCGCACTGTAGAAAAAAAAGTAAAGAAAGTGTAAAACAAACTTCAGACATCTTAAATAAATTTTAATAATAATTTTTTGTCGACAGTTTGTATTTCCGGCTTCAAATACAGTATTGTATGCTTCCATTTATGGATTTAAGTTCCTTGTACAAAAATTAATTCACAGCGCTTTAAAGGGCTGCATTAGTTAGTGGTTGAATTTATCCCCAAATGGTTTAAATCCCTAACTGGGAATGTAAATTTTAATCCCGGGGTTACTGATTTATTCTTTGGCCAATATTAGTTAAACTTAAATTTTTTAATCTTTTTAGCAGTTTCAATTCTTCATTGGGGGGATCTTGGGCATTTGCAACCCCCCCCCTTTACGATGACCCCTGGAGTTTAAAGATTCTCCGGGAGTTTTCAGGGGTTAAACACTAAGGGGAAAACTTTTCCCCGTTCGAATAACTCCCATTCAAGTTCCCCGTTTTCTGACAGGGAGTTACTTTAAAAGAGGGGGAGTTAATGAAATGTCGTGACTCCCCCCCCACTATTCCCCCTCCGGAAGAGGAGCAGGGTTAAGCCCTCCCCCCCCCCACCCCCCTTCACCTCCTCCTTTTAGCCCAAAGAAAAACCTTCCATACATTTCCATCTTGCAATCCTTGTTTTTCTAATTTTTGTATAATTTAGTAAAATTTTTTCATTTTTGTTGCCTTTTGGGTTTTTTCCCTTTGTCTTTCTTCTTCTCTCTCTTCTCTCTCTCTCTCTCTCTCTCTCCCTTTTCTCTTCCATAATCTGGACTATCAAAGTCCCCAAAAGCCATAAAACTCAAATGTAAAAGAACAACCTTCCTTTTTCCCTGTTCATCCCCAAAAAAGGACAAGGGGCGTGGGTGGGATTGGGGGTGGAAGTTTGGGGGAACACATTATCCACGTGACGTAAAATTTTTAACTCAATGGAAAAGAAGGCCGGAGAAAATTGCATTTAAATTGAATTTTTGGGGAGACGGGGATAGAAAGGGGGTTTTTGGGGGGGGCGGGTCTTTCTTGTCTCGTTAAATTTTTGCAATCAATTAAAATGAAATGCACCAAAACACACATTTTACAAAAATCAACACATAATTCACCAAACCAATAAATCGAAAAACATTCCTTTTCAAATTATTGGCAAATTATTAAACCCCAACCAAAAACCAAATTTAAAAAATTATATTAAATGTGGGTGGTGCAGGTGCGGGAGTTGGTTTGGGGGGGGGCTTGGGGTTTTGTAAAAAAATCCCCCGGGAAAAAAAGGGGGGGGGTTTGTTTTTAATTTATTAATGGGATTAAAATTTTTAAAGTTTAATCCTTTTTAACCTTCGGGGGTTAAAAAAATTTTTTTTTTATTTTTATTTTTTGGGGTTGGTGTTTTAGGGACAAAAAAAAAAATAACGGGTTTTTGGGGAAAAAAAGGGTTGTGCGAAGGGGTTTTTTTTTTTTAGGGTCCCAAAAATTATTTTTTTTGGGTTTTTTTACTCTGCTTTCTTCTTTGTCTTCTGCCTCCCCCCCTTTCCTGCCCCCCCTTTTTTCTCTTCTCCTCTTCCCCCCTTCTCTCTCTCTTCTATGCACAAAATTTGGTTCATCCCACCCCCCTTCCCCGCCTCAAGTCTCCCCCCATCCACCTTTTTCTTTTTGCGTTGTCTCTGGAGTAATGTTTGTAAATAAAAATCAATTCCCTGTCTCCCCTGTTCTTCCCTCCTTACCCCCCCCCCCCCCTCCCACCACCACCCGCCCCCCACCACTCCACCCCCCCTTCCCTTTGAAAGGTGAGCAGATCGCGCGGCGCCACCCCCCCCCCACCCCACACACACACCACACACACAAAACCACACACCACACATTTGAAGACAGTGCTAGTACCACATTATGCATACACTTACATAGTCACAGACATTTATGCATCTCTTTCTTTCTCTGTCTGTCTGTTCTCTCTCTCTCTTCTCTCTCTCTCTCCTCTCTCTCTCTCTCTCTCTCGTCAATATCACTATAGTGAACAAGAGTAAAATGAAGTACTACACGCACGCACACACACACACACACACACACACACACACCACACACACCACCACGCACACACCCCACACACACGTGTGCGCTTTAATCATAGTGTATTGTTCATACCTTATTATTTCAGTATACGAGGTGACACAAAAATTGTACCAGTGTGATGATTGTACTTCGGATGGCTGTGTGATCAATCGTTGTGCAGTAAGTCAATTTGCAGCTCTCATTGTGTAGGTCACATTTGAAACTTAGGTTTGTAAAGACAGTACATAGTTTTTGTTTGTTAGCAAACTTGCAGCATCTAATCGTTGTTCACATTTGAAACTTAGTTGTGGGACTACACTTATGTTTTATTTGTTAGTAAATTTGCAGCATCTTATTTTGTACTTCAGATTTGAAATTTTTATTAAAAATTCTACTTAGTTTTTTGTTTGTTTGTTTATTTTGGCTTTGATTTATACAGTCACAAAAAATCACCATTAATTCCAAATAGTTTAGATTGACCAGTAGTCACGATCAGTTATCAACGTCGATTCTAGAGTCTCCGCAAATGTTAAGAAATAAGTCGAACAGTGTATTTCTGGAGAAAATATGACCATAGTGGACGATCCTGACGTCCACTTCAACAAGCGTACTAGTACAGCGCCCACTGGAGGGAACGCAGACGAAGCCACCCGAGGAAACTCAGTCTGAAGTGCAGAGGTTAGACCAGTCCTGGTCTGCAAACTGCGAAGGGACGCAGAGGGTTCTAGAACAAGGGACTGACCAAAGGCATCAGTTTTTCTGACCTCTGTCATCCGGGAGGCGAACCAGGTTGACTCCCTGAGAGATGGTATGTCCCCAGTGAAGGAAAATCTGAAACACTTTTGTCTGACTTTTTGGGGTTCGCCATGAAGCCCAAGAAGCGACGATGTCTCCAGAACTGAAAGATTTCTTGACAGCGCCGACTGTCGGAATTTTTTTTGAAGAACCTCGTCGAGGTAGCTTGAAGTGGAGAAAGTGTTAAACTCTGACTACGTCCGCTACAAAATTCATGACTCGCGTAAAAATCCATAGGCATAGATTGATGACAGACCTAGACTCGTGTTTTTCTTTGGACCAAGAAAAGGAAGACGAAGAACTCTGAGAAGCACAGAATACGAACTGGATGACGGCGACTTTCTTGATGATAGAACCCACTTCTTTCCCTAAGACTGAGACTTACGTGAGTTGAAGGAATCCTCGACCAGTTGAGGTGGACATTAGAGGAGAAAGAGAGGAAAGAAAGCTTGAGGCCCACCTGCACCACTAAGAGGACAACTTGTCCGTGATAAAGTCTGAGGTAGGACCTTGCTTTATTCTGCTGTGGCTCAGTGCACCATCCACCATGTTTTGCTCTGCAGATTAATCTTTATCCAGATGGTCTTTTCTAACATTCCTGTAACGTAGATTCTTGTTTGCATTCTCTTGAACTTGGTACCAAACTGACAAGAAAATGAAAATGTTTTAAATTATTCGCATTTTCTTCATTGTCAGTCTGTTGATTTTTTCTGTTTGCTGAGTGTTTGTTTTCTTCTTTACTCATTCTTTTATTTTTTTATATACGGAAACTCGTCCATGAAAGCTTTCTAACTTTCTGTGGACTTTCAAGCAAGCATTTACATTGTTGTTATTTTTTGCTGTTGCTTTAGTAAATCTACAGGTCAAATTTCATCAGTTTTCAGGCCGTCCTTTTATATATTAATTTGACAGTACCGATTGGAATGGGAAAAAAGACAAATGCTGGAGAGAGAGAGAAAGGGCAGACGAGGAGGGGGGGGGGGTGGGGGGGGGGGGGAGGGGTGAGAGCCATTCTTCATTTTAAGAGAAACACAGATTAAATCAAATTATTAATTAAAAAAATTGTGTCAAACAAAAAGCGAACAAACAACTATTTGTGTTTTGGAAATATTCTTGTATCAACGATCTCAGGCAATAAAATTCTAAATAATCTTAGTTTCAGTGTGATACTTCGGGTTTCTTTTTCCCTGAAAATATTGTGACACCATTTTGAAACCGACAAAACGTTCGATTTCATCTAATTTTAGAATTTAAAATACGTACGTTGCCTCGAAAATCTTGCTACAAGACTGTGCATTTGCTTTGCCTTGCTAGGATAGAAATTAGTATTATCTAATTCTTTCGAAGGAAATTCCAAATATATTTCTGCATTTGTATATTTGTATTATAACATGAATTACCTTTGTATGTTAATTTTTGTGGTTGATTGTGTTCTTTGTTTTGTGTGTGTGTTCGTGTGTGTTTCGGGAAATCTAATCAAAATTGAATTCTGTTTGTTCAGTTTTTGGTTACTCTTGTGCTAGCTGTTCCCCACTCGGTTTAACGAAATCAGAATTTGCTTAATGTTCTTATTGTCACCAAATTTCATTCTACATCGTGAAGCATCCTGTATCCAATCCAAAATTCTTAAACACAAAACTTGGGGATAAAATGGAAAACGGACGTTTACAAGTACTGTGCATTTACAGAAAAGGTATCCAATACACTTTTTCAAAGATGCCCTCCTTTTCGATTTCACGGCTGTAGACACAAATAAAAAACAAAACAAAACCCCAAAAAAAAAGGGGGGGGAGGGGGGGGAATTTTTACGTCAGCCAAACGATGTTTAACCTCGAACTAAAATGAAAATGACATCGGCAACCAACTACTCCCTCACCAAACCTCCTCCCCCTTTCCCCTCTTTGAAAGGGGGTGATGAGGGGTGGGGGGGGGGGGGGGGGATGGACCCTGATTGACTTAAGTCATGTAGTAATGTACATAAAGTTTTCTAAGGCGCGTGTTGTTTGGGGGGTTTTTGGAAAGTAGCCAATATGTTCTTTTTTGTATGGTTGTTCGAATTCGATTTGTCTGTTTGAAATTGATTCTGAGGTATTGATCATTGAAAATAATGTACTTGAAGCTTTTACAAGGGGGTAAATTTGTTTGTGTTAAATTTGGTAGCAATATATTTTTTACGTTTTTTCCCAAATTCGACTTGTCTGTGTAGAATTGGTACTGAAATAGGGTTTGTACAGTTTCTCTACACCGTTTGGGTTTTCTTTTTTTCTGCGTACGCAGATGATAGCCCTGCCGACACTCCCTGTATAGAGGCCCAAGGATTAACCCATCTCCCCAAACAGAGGGAGTGGAGTTTTGTGTGTATGCGTTTTTCATCCCGCCTTTAAGGCAGCCATACCCCAACATGGGGAAAAAAAATGCATGCGTTTGTATGTCATCCCATACCAACGGCCAAACTACCCTTTCTTTCCGAAAGCTGGTGATGGGATTTTACGTGTGTGCAGATGTTATGCGTGCGTTCATACACGGAACCTCGGTTTATAGTCTCATTCGAAGGGCTGTATGGGAACTGGAGTCAGAACCAATGTTAACCCCGAGGGAAAAACCCCCTGTACCGAAAACGGCCCGGTGGAGTTTAAACGCGCAACCCCTGATCACCAAGATTCGAGTCCGGCGCTCTGCCCACTGAGCTATTCCGGCCCCCACCCGTTTGGGTTGAACCCGATAGTTCAATTCTGAAACCCCATTCCAGGCAGCCCGAACTGCCTCAGCCCAGAGTATGAAACCCTTATTACGGTGCTCCAATTAATTAATCTCATCGACCATTCATTTCAAAAATTTTCCCAGCCAAAAGGTGCATAAAGCCTGTACGACTGTGCATCGGGCAAGCTGTCAGGAGAATGTCTGCAGTGAGTAATCCCCAATGGTTAATTGGACAATTTTCAATATGGAAAACCAGGAGTAGCCTATCATTATAAAGGTTTGTTAAATCGTACCTTTAAATGAAGGGGGCCCGTAGTTCACGGTTAGAGCGTTTCCCTGTGGACCTAACGGTGGGGAGTTTCGCCACAGTGGGCGGTGGGAACTTTTTCGGTTTTTGAAGCCCCCCGTAATTAGTTCCTATTATTCGGCAGTTGCGGGAAGAAGAGGATGGGGCAATTTTTTTGTCATTGCGTAAACCCTGGAACAGGTGAATTTGCAGGGTTTCCTTTTTCCGTTTTGCCCAGAGGCTTGAGGGTTTCGTGATTTTGTTAAGCTAAATAAGAGAGAACCGAGTTTGTCATTATTGGGGCCCGGGCTTGAACAGGTTCAGTGTTGCAAACACAGACGAAGCTTAACTGCCACATAGTGGTAAACATCGAAGGTTTTGAAAAGGAGGCGGGAAATACTTGCGGGAATAATCAAACAATTAAAAAAAAATTTAATTAAAATGCTAAAAAAAAATATAATTCATAAAGCTCTATTTTTTTTTCGCTTTAGGCATACACAAAATGATGGATTAGGTGTTCTTTTGCACTAAAAAGGAACAAAAAAAAGAAGAAAGAAAGAAAGGAAAGTTAGAAAAGATTTAAATCAAAGAAAAAAAAATCACTTATGTGGGTTGATCTACACGTACACCCCAAAATCACGTGCTGCGTTTCCACTGTCAAAAGCAAAGCCGGAAATCACGGCTGACCGACCCTTTTTTACTTGGCCCGGGAAAGGCACGTTGACGGTGAAATGAAGATACTGACCACATCGTCTCCCGTAAACCCCTGACCTGGGCCAGAGGGCACACCCCAGTGACCGCCGCGATGGCCACACCCCACACCAACAGAGACCACTACCGAGCAAGTACACCTGGACCGTCACCGCGTCTGACCACAAAACCAAGGTCAGGTGCACGGGTCACACCAGGGACGGAAGAGCGTTCGCCCATTACGTTTGTGAAGTCACCAGTGAGTAGTCAGGCTGGGTGTGGGGGTGTGGGTGACAACATGTGGGGTGGTGAAGGGGGCAACATGTGGGTGTGGTGACAACATTGGGTTAGTGAGGAAAATGTGGGTGTGGGTACAACATTTTGGGTGTGGGTGACAAACCCTGTGGTGTGGGCGACAACTGTGGGTATGAGGACAAACATGTGGGTGTAAAGTGACGGAACATGTGGTGTGGGTGACGAACATGTGGGTGTTTGGGTGACAAACCCTGTGGTATGAGGAACAAACATGTGGGGAAGTGACGAACAGTGGGGTGGGTGACAAACGTGGGTTGTGGGTGACAACATGTGGGTGTAGTGGGCGAACATGTGGGTTGAGGACAAACATGGGGTGTGGGTCCAAAAATGTGGGTTGGGAAAAACATGTGGGGTTAAATGA
>JAMYXO010005804.1:0-14777 GCA_033310375.1 Conus canariensis | reverse complement strand
GGGTTTTTTTGGGTTTGTTCTTTTTAATTATAAAACCCTCGATGATGTATTTTGCAAGTTGGGTTTAAACTAGACAGAAAAAAGTAATCAGCTACGCAACTTTACACCGGCTGGGCTGATTAAGCTTACACAGTTTAATCAAGCGATTGAAGACGAAACAGGGGGCTCCGGTTTGGTCTAAAAGGGAACACCTCAAAATCAAATTAAGACAAATAACTATCTCCATAGCGGCATTCTTACATCCTTCTCCCCAGGAGTTGTTTTAAACGAGGTCTTAACCGTAGGTGCCTTTAAGCCGTCACTGACCCGCATTAAAAAATGCTTTCCAGTCCCTGGGGCCGTCCATGACGTCATCATTTTTCTTGAATTTTATTCGTTACATTTTATCAAGGACTTAAAATAGGTGTGGTGTAACCCTTTATGTTTAGTTTAAATGAATTAAAGACCCACGTGGGGGAAAGCCCTTTATTCTCATCACTGACTGGAGACAGCCAGCACTTGTCTCGTTGCAAAGATGGCGGCGCAACCTTCGACAAGGCAGCGACCAAATAAAACGTTTTCACGCTGAGCGGGTCGTAAGTTTTTTTGACAAAGACAATAATCTTTTATTCAACGACTCATCGGCATAAAGGTGAGATAAAAAGATAGTGATGGAATTCCCAAACCCCGTATTGTCAGTTATTGTGTGGGGTGTGACCTCAATGTGTTTTCAGCTGATGGTTTTGCCCGTCGAACGAGCTCGCTGTGTGTACCGCACGTGCAGTGGTCAGTGACTGGTAGTCAGGTGGGGGGGGAGCGCGGTGCTCGCGGCGGGGCCAGGGAGGGAAAAAGGTGGGGAAGGGAGCAGTGAAAGGAGGGTTGAAGTCCACAAGGGGGCGTGGGGGGGGAGAGGGGGGGGTGGTCTGGACTGCCCGTCTGCTAGAGGTGAGCGTCTTGAAGACTTCTAAATGTTTTACTTTTATTTCAGGTTTTGTGTGACCAATCCAAACTTTTTTTCAACTTTTTTGCTTTGTGTTCTTGTTTGGATGTGAAAGTGTGGTAAATAATAGCTTTTTTCGGCAAAAAATCTATCCTCTAAATTTCTAAATTTTTTTTTATCAAAATTAAAAAAAAAGAAGCCCAGATTCAAAATCTTCATTCTTTTTCCCCTTCAAAAATCATATATATTTTCTTGTTATACTTTTGTAGTTTTGAGCTAGAAAATTTTTGTTAATTTTTCCCCAAAAACTTAGATTTCCTGGGACTGGGAAAGCCTTTGTTTTAAAATTTTCAAGCAGCTTCAAGCAGCGAAGGGTTAAATTCATAATTCAGACAACTTGTGTTTCATGTGGTGGGTTTTTTGGGGCATTTACACCCTGTTTTAAAAAACACCCAGCAGAGTTTCCAATTACAGGGGTTAAAGATAGCCTGAACTTTGATAAAATAACCTTTCCATGAGCATAGAAAGTATCGATTTTAGTTTGAAGAGCAAAAAACAAACCCAAACACCGAAACTATCACATGGTCCCGTAGCAACAATCTAGTCCCCCTAAAGGATCTCTCCCAAAGTCCCCCTTTGGCGAACACTTGAGAATCATGTGGACTTGTTCTGTTTGCGAAAGGTTCCCCCGAGCCCCTTTGTATTAATCAGATGTTTTGCAGACTGTTAGAAATACATCAAAGCAAAAACCCCAAACAAGAGCTTTGTAGAAGGTGTTTGGTTAGAATTCATTTAAAAGCAGCTGACAAACATAAAAAATTGTAAAAGTTTTTAAAGCTGAAAAACCGAATTCTTCGCCCCCAAACCAGGACTAGAGTCGGGTTTTAAAGAATGTCGAAAAACCCAAATGAGCCCTACGTAGTCTAGTGACTTTTAAGCAATCTTGCCACATCTCACGGCCCCCAGAAAAAGGCACAACAAAAAAAACTTTTTATCTCGTCATCAGATCTGTTCTTTTTGCCTTTTTGTTGTTAGGGTTTAGATGGCGGACACCACGCCGGAGATTTACGAGGCCCCCAAAGCAGGCCCCCGTTTTTGGAGAGTGAAGATCTTCGCAATCAAATTTTCCCAATAGTGAACCTTTCAGGATTAAAATGACTCCCGAAGACCCAAAAGGGGTAAAATCATCTACACACTGTTTGGATTGCAACGAGAATTTCAGGCGATGCTGTAAGAACCCGAAAATTTTTGGCAAATTCGGGGGCGGGATAATAGCTGTAATCATTTCCCAGGTTTTGCCCCCAAGACTGGAAACTACAATCTCTTTCATAACTTGCGGGGCTATGTTCCACTTTATCATGCAAGCAGTGACTTTAAATATAAGGGGGGTTACCCTGCATTGCCTCACAAAAAAAAAGTATTGCCCCTTTACTCTTGACGTTTGTCCTTTAATGATTTGGGGCCCAGCATCTGATGGGAAGTTTGGATAAATTAGCAGAATCTTTAAAAGACTATCCACAAAAAAACCATATTTCATCCTTTTGTCGTAAAGGCGTCTTTCCTTATGAATACAGGACCATGGGCAAGTTTGAGGGCCCGGGCGTCCAGCAAAAAAAAGATTTTCAACCGTCTTAAAAGAAAGGACATATTACGCCCGGCCTAGAATAGCACAGAAAGCCGGGACAAAATTACACTGAAAAACGAGGGGGTTATCACGTCAATATTTTTTGGCCGACGTGTGTTTTTAGCTGAGTCTTTCAAAATTACAGATCCACTGCATGAAACATACGGCTGGGTTCGTCACAGTAACTCTTTCCCCCGGGGTGTCTTGGGTGCATTCTGAAGTATTACAAAATCGAGATTGACTTAATAACTGATCTGGTACACTCCCGATGATTGAGGATGGGCTGAGGGGGCATTAGTAAGGCCTGTCTCCCTTTCCCCAGAGCCAACAACAAGTATTTAGCGATTATACCCCCCCAAGCCATCCAACTATCTAAAGTTTTTAGACCCAACAATCTGTTGGGTGGGCCCTGGCCAGGAAATGCCATTAAAAAAACTTTAAAAAGAAAACGGGGTCTTTATGTTTATCGGTGGTAGAAATTTCCCCAGTTACACCCATAAAAATAGGACTAATCTTTGAAGTAACTTGATTTCCTAAAAATTTATGCCTTCATAACGATTTCCCCTTAGCCGCAGAAAGATTAAAGATGGTCCCACAGAACCCCCCCAAGCTCGGCCTAAACCCCTTTAACAAAAAAAAATATGTCTGCCATTAAAGGCGTTACAATTTTTTTTAAGACCGGGTTGGGAAAAACCCCGCCGTTCACAGAATAATTACCCGTACCAAGAGCCTTTCTGAGGCCTACTCATGAAAAACCACTGTTTGGACCTGCGGCCACAATGCATCAGAAAAAGCTTTTTTAAGTTGAGAACAAAGTTTGTTTTGGAAAAAACCCCTGGAAAAAGTACACAATCGTAAAGATGTAAGATTAGTTACAAAAAAAACAAGAATTAGCTGACCTCTAAAAACTATCAAGACTTTAGATTTTTAGCGACAGCCTGGTTGGCTTTTTATGATGAAAAACTGAGTGTAAATTTGGACAAGCCGGTGTTTATCGGATTCGCCTGCTAGAGCGTCAAATTTTTTAAGCTTGAATTTCTTACGACTACTTTAAGCCCCTGTACCCCCGAACAAAAGCCTTTACACAGACACCGATATTTTATTTGGAATCCCAATGAAGAATTCTACAAAAAGGCTTGGGAAAAAAAAATGGCCCAAAAAAGCTGGTGGGGGTACGAAACATGCGACAAACCCAAGTTTTGCCTTTACATTCAACCGTTAACAAAAAGTGTTTGGGAAAGATGAAAATAATTTAATGGGGCAGTGATAAAAAATATTTCCCCCCCCCCCCCGGCCCCCCCAAATGTAAAGCGTTGTACCCAGACTTCTGTAACAAAAGAAAGCTGGGCATAGATAAAGAAGTTTAAAAAAAAGAAATAAAGCATCTACAAGCAGGCTCTCTTTGAACGCGAAGTATTTTAACACACAATGTTAATTGCGTCTACTCTTCATTTAAGTAAACACAACTGTGTTAAAAAGAATCACTAGTTTCTCAATAAAAGCGAACTTCTTTAGCCCCGAGTTTTTCATCGTATAGGCCCGGGAAAACTGACTTTTCCGATTAAAATTAAACTTAATAGTATTAATTAAAGATCTTAATAGTATTAACTTGTTAAAAACTGTACTTAACTTAAATCTTAACTAGTCTTACATGACTTCACTTAATTATTAATTTGCACTTAACTGTTAAAAAATTTAACAACCGTCTTTGCTTGTACTTAACCATTATTTAAAACAACACTTTTAAAAAAACAATTTATTAAAAATGGGTCTACAGCAGGGGGTTGTACTTTTTTGCAGAAGCTGGTTCTTTTACGTTTTTTGGGGGTTTGTGACTTTGTTGCTAATTGGTTTGGGGCTTGTATGCTAAAAGCCCCCCACCAAAAAACACTCCCCGCACATAATAATACATCTTATGTTTGTTGTGTTGTTTTGGTGGCGGCGGCGGTGTGGTGTGTGCTGTATTTCATCTAATAAAATTTTTTTTTTGCTGCTTGGTTTGCTTTTTGCAGTCTTTCCATTCAGCAGTTTACGGCCGGCCCCAACACCCCGCACTTTAGCTTTTGTAACACTACTCACCTGCGGACACTCAGTTTGGTTCCTTTTTGGGGGCCTCGCCTGTAAAAATTTTACTTGGGGCATTTGCTCCTTTGGGTCTTCTTCTCCTGCTCGTCATTTTTTTTTGTCTGTTTTTAAAATTTAAAATGATTAAAATTAAAGTGATTAAAAAAAAATTAAACCCCTGATGAATGGGAAAACAACGTCCCAAAAAATTAATCATGTACTGCAAGGATTCTGGGTTGGTTAAACCGGTCTTGTGTTTAAATATATTTTAAATTTCTTTGAATCAATCGGCGCATCTTGCCTACTAACTTAGCATTAAACAAAAACTTGTCTGTCCACCCATCTAAAATTTTTTATCCTGTGTGCTTTGTAAAAGCGTAATACTTCCAACGTTGATGTAGACAATTGTTTAAATTTTTCAATACTTAGTTCAAGCCTAAAAAATGCCTGGTTTTCCCCCCCAGCCCGCGGTTTTAAATTTTTCTTTATGACAGAGGTTTGCTGCTCCTCACATTTTTAATAGTCGTTGCAATCCTTTTTTTAAAAGCAAAAAAAAAAAAAAAATTGTAAATTTTCAGTGTTTTTATTATTTCTAGTCTTTTAAAATCTTAAAAATGTTTAGGTTTAAAGGTAACGTTCTCCTTCGGGGTTAGTGAAGCGGTAGATTAAAACTTCAGGGCATTTGATCAATTAAAATGCAAACAACTTTATAACTGGAGGGGGCCCAAGAATGCGGTGTTTATGATGGCTTCCTTACGCTTTCCCGCATACACGCGCTCAAAAAAACTCCTAATTTTTCTAAACTCTTCTCTATCAACCCCCAGTCCTTTCCTGCAACTCCCCTTCTAAATAACAAAAAGCTCTCAACTAATCCGGCTTCATTTTTTAAAAACCAGATTATAAACACCAAATTTAAAAATTAAACAAGCCATTCTTTTTGTTTGCGCAAGAATAGAAAAGGAAAAGGGAAAAAAAGTGATTTGTTGGTGTAAACTGGTAAAAAGACCCTATGTGATCACTTGACCTACAAAGCCGCAGTAAAAATAGGTCAAACGACCCCATGGATCACTTGACCTACAAAATGGTGCGTAACTAGGTCAAACGCCCTATGTGATCACTTGACCTACAAAGTGGGAGTTAAAAAATAGGTAAACGACCCCCATGTGATCATTGACCCGGGGTTTTAGGTGCTTTGCTTAGTAGGGAGAAAGTCAATATGCGGCTCTTTTTCCCCCTTTTTTTGTTTTTCCGTAAGCCCCCCATTTTTAAAAAAACGATTATCAATTTTTTGGGGGTTTTTTGCATGTAAAATTTTTATTGTAAAAAAGGGTTTCAAATTTTTGGGAAAAAGTGCATGAGATGGGGCGAGTTTTGTTTGTGAAAAGGGGGGTTTTCGTGCAAAATTAAAATGTGGTGGAAAGGAGTCCGCATATTGCATTCTCATATCGAGGGGTGTAGAGAGACACCGAATCGGTCTCTGAAGAGTGTTGCAGGATTAATTCGCAAACTGCCCACAACTGGCCTTTCCCCCAGGGGTTTCCCTGGGGAAAGCAATCTCCACTACACTGCCATCTCTGCCCGTCAACACGGATGTCCCCTGGTTCTGTCTAACAAGGCCCCCTTCACCATTCAAATTAGACGGGGTTTTCCTTGGACAAAAGCCCGTGCCCCCCTTACAACCCCTTCAAACAACAACAGTAGCAAAACCCCCCCCCCCCCACCCATTCCCCCATCCTCTCTAACATACCACCTCCAAACGGAGATTGTAAAGGTTTTAAACCTTTGTGTGGGTTACGACGTTTTACAAGCAGTATTTGCACATTTTTAAGTATGATTTATACATATCTAACCCCCAACCCATCTCCCTTTTGTTTTCCCTTTTTTTCCCTTTTTTTTCCTTTTTTCTTTTTTTTTCTTTTTTCTTTTCTTTTTTAACCCCAAAATTGATCTCTTAAACTTGCTGCGGGGTTTTCATGGTGTTGTGTGGACAAAAAGTGTGGACCGTGCAAGGGGGCAGTTCTGTAAAAAGGACGGACCCCTCACTCCTTACCCGGATTTACCGTGCAAAACGTCTTAGTAGGAAAACGACGGGGAGGGTTTCCCCAGGCAACCCGTGAAAAGCGCGATTTGACTAAAGTTCCGTACAGCGAAGCTCGCGGGGAAACTTGCAGACAGCCGAGTTCCCAGAAAACCCTTTGACAAATGGCCCGTCTCTTCGAAACCGAAAGGGGCGAGCAAAATGGGGGTTGCGGGGTTTGATTGTCGTCTGGACAGGGCAGGGGAAAAAAAACTCAGTTTCTAAGGGGCTCAACCAATATCAAACCTATCCACCCCCCACCCCGAGCGAGTGGGCTGATGGCGTGCATTTTTTCCAAAATGTGGAAAAGAAATTCATCTATGGGGCTTTCCCCGGAGTTAGCGAACGGAAAAACAACCGTTTTTCTTTAAAAACAAACAAACAAACAAAAACCCGCAAAAGGAGGAAATTCTGCGGATCGTCATTTCACTATTCCCCTTTTATGTTTTTACTTTAAAAAATTTGATGTGTGTTGTGTGTGTGTGTGTGTGTGTGTGTGTGTGTGTGCGCGCGCGCCGCGCGCAACGTGTGTGTTGTGTGTGTGTGTGGTGTGTGTGTGTGTGTGGCGTGTTGCGTGGTTTCGTGCGTCGGCGTGCGTGCGTGGGATTTCAGATCACACACACAACACTAAGAGAGAGAGAGAGGAGGAGAGAGAGAGAGAGAGAAGAGAAGAGAAGAGAGAGAGAGGAGAGAGAGAGAGAGAGAGAATTAAAATGCTTTTCTATGTCCCCAATGAAAAATGAACAAAAGGAGCGTTTCAATTTAATTCCATGAACGGTATATGAAACCATAATAATCTGACATTTCGTTAAACGAAATACATTTCTCCTGATTTGCCCGACAAAGAAAAACCAGAAACCATGACATGATGAGTTTTTTATTGTCAAAAGAAATCACGGTAGATATTAGAAATACAGCCAAAATTATAATTTGTTGACAGAAATTATAAAACGCTTTTTATAAGATTTTTTAAAAGGCCCCTTAAAGCAATATTGGGAAATTCGTGTAGAGAAAAATCGAAGTAGTTTGGAAATGAGCTAAAAAATTTGTACAAGTGCTCAATATAAAAGAATAGGTTGGGAAAGGGAAAATTTTAAAAAATAGGCACGAACAGAAAGACGCAATGGGCATTAATTTTTCTATATAAAACCCCATTTAATCTTTTTTTTTTTTTTAAACAAAAATGTTGTAATCAAAGTATTTTAATCATTGTTTTTTTTAAAAACAAAAATTTCTATACCCAAGCCTTTTAATCATTGTATTTTTAAAAAAAAAATGTTGATGTCAAAGTCCAGTTAATCATAATATTTTGTCAAACAAAATGTTCTATATAAAAGCCCCATTTTTAAATCTTTGTATTTTTTTCAAACAAAATGTTCATATAAAAGCCCCTTTAATCTTTGTATTTTTCAAACCAAAATGTTGTATGTCAAAGTCCATTTTAAATCTTAATTTTGTCAAAAAAAAATGTTTATATCAAAGCCCATTTAATCATTGTTTTTTCAAAAAAAAAATGTTGTTTTTTCAAAGCCCATATCAATCATTATATTTTGTCAAAAAAAAATGTTTATTCAAAGTCCATTTTTAAATCTTTGTATTTTTCAAACAAAAATTTGTTGTCAAAGCCATGTTAAATCATTTTTTTGTAAAAACAAAAATGTTCAAAATCAAGTCTTTTTAAAGTCCTGTTAATTTTAAAATTTTTGCACCGTTGATTCTTCGTTGATTTTGTAAAGTCTAGCAAATGCCCCCCTTTTCATCAGCTTTCATAATCCTCTTCGGGGGGGTTTACTGAAGCAAACATTAAAATACTTACATTATTTAATTACTAAAGCTTTCCAAAAAGGTCATATTTAACAAAAATTTTGTTTTATTTGATGCAGATTACAAGGGAGGCAAAACAAAGTCCAGAAACAGTTCATAAACGTAAAAAAATTTTAGGTAATTTTGGTTTTTGTGACAAAGAAGAGCACAGAAAAGGTTTACATGTACGTTTTTTAGATAAAAGGTTAGAAACATTATTACTGGGCGATCAAAAGCGTACAAAAAAGGTTATTTAGTAGAAAATTTCTTTTTCTAAATCATGCATGATGCTCTGTTACTTCTCTCTTCTTCCTCTCTTTTCTTCTCTTCTGAACGAAAAAGGGGAAAAAATGTGTGGTGGTTTTGGTGTGTGTGTGTGTGTGGTGTGTGTGTGTGTGTGTTTTTGTGTGTGTGGTAGGGGATGCGCGCCCGCGTGTGTGTGTGTGTGAGGAATTACCCGAGGGGACTTACCAATTGCATGACCCAAAAAGCTCCGCTGACCATTCTCTTTTGCGTGCAGGCCTTCACAAAAGTGGTCACCCCAATACCCCTGTCAACCCCCAGGGAATCCTTCTAACTGCATTGAAAAATTTTAAAACCCGATGGCGTTTTAGCCGACCCTTTCTGGTTTCAATGGTTGCCACGTTTTTCCTTTTGGGGGCAGCTTTTTATAACCCCCCGGGACAACTGACCCAAATCTACTTTGGGACTCATTTTTGGCTGAAACCCCCTGGGAAGTGCCAAACCTTGGACAGCAGTTTGGGCTGAAACCCCTGGGCATACCAAATTACTTTAATGAAACACCCCCAAATTTTCCCGGACGGTATTACATATTGGGTACGATCTGAACAATCAGGGAATAAGCCAACAAAAACCAAAAAAAAAAAAAAAAACTACAACAACAACATAAACAAATTACTTGTCAGATGCATAGTGTAATTGACAGCCCAACGAATCTTCAAAATGAAAGGGGTTTGTGACAGACAAAAAGCAACAACAACAACAGCAAACTATAACATCAACAACAACAACAACAAACGCGACAACAAAAACAAAAAAACAACAACAATACATACATTTTATGAATGAACAGCAAATTCCCTTGCGAGATGGGCCCTTCAAGATGATGCATTCACCGTGTGAACGTAAACCCAACATTGATGAACTACAATAAAACCCAAATGCATTTAGGTTTTTACTTCTTTTTTGCTGTGGTAAACGGAAAGTTTGATTTAAAACCCAAGCAAACAAACAAACAAACAAAAAAAGTACAAAAAAACCAACGCCCCCCGTAACAAAAAGCAGCGACAGTCAAAAGCTACGGTGCAGACATCACTCATAGAGGCTTTTACCGGCAAGATGTTTATCCCGGAGAAGGTTTATTTTGGCAAAAAGGGCGTTTCTTTCGGAATGCTTAAAACCAAACCAAAAACTCTACAAATCATTATAAAACTCCTCATGTACTAGTACAGTCCCATCTGTCGGGCCACACACACACCACAACACAAACACCACACAACAACCCAACACACATCAAAGAATCCTTCGAGGAACTGTATTCGGGGGGGAAAAAAAACGATTGATACGCCCATTGAACATTTGATTTACATAAGTTAGCCGAAGGTGGGGCAGGACCCTATTGATGTGATAGTGGGCTATCGCTGACAGTTTTGTTTGGGGGAAAGTGAAGTTTATCCTTTTGGTGAAATTATTTTTGAGGATTTGTCACCCCTGTGTCATCCCCCCTTGAGTGTTTCCACCTATCTCATTTGTTCGGGGGGTTTGTGCCAAACGTCTGGGCATGGAAAAGCCCCCATTAGGGATTAAAAAGAAAAAGTCGAAAAAAGAAAGAAGCGGAAAAAAGAAAATACAACTTCAACAAATTTTTGGTGCGGTGAAAAAAAAAAAGAAAATCAAAATCATTTTTACTTCGGAATAAAAATATTTTTCTTTTTTCCCTGTGCATAACATCTTAAACATTAATAAAGAGACAGCAGCCGAAATGTGCCCCCTTCAGTTTCACCCCTTTAAAACATGAAAAAGGGGACGCGCCTACAACGGCCCCGTCTTCCCGCTCAAAAGAAAAAAAACCAGAGGGTTGATGACATTCCCCAATTTCCATTCTTACTTCTGATTTTTTTTTTGATGTGAGGAAGACAGCAAACGGCGAAAATTTGAGAACCCCCAATGAAACGAAGGAAACTGGGGAAAAGAAAAGGAAAGGGAGAGAAAACAGGGATGTAAAAAAGAATAATTGCAAAGCCAAAAATAATTCTTTCAATTGACGAAAAGCAAAACCTTTCTACAGAAGGAAAATACAAAGTTAAAAACCGGGAAAGGAGGAAAGGGGAACAAAAAATCCAGAGTATAAAGGAGCATGAAAAATTACACAAATACAGAGGCAAGAAAAAAATCTTTTTAAAAGGGCGAACCCTTTTTGTTGCGTGACTGAATCTCCATCTTGAAAGGGCAGCTTCAGAAAAAAGTCCGGCCTCTTCCCCCCCCCCCTTCCCCCCTCCTCCCCCTTTCCCCCCCTCTAACTCTCTCTTGTGAAAAGTAACGCAAGTATAAAAAAGGTAAGCCAATATTACGTTAGAAAAAAATCTCTCTCCTCCTTCCTCCTCTTCTCTTCCTTTTCTCTCTCTCTCTCAGTTCAGTTCCCTGACATTTTCCCCTGGACCCATCAGTCCGGTCAGTTGGAACACAGCCCATCTGGGCGTGCCCCCTACCCCCACCCCCCCCTTCTCTCTGCTTTTCTTGTAATCTCGGGTTAGGGGTTGGCGTAGGTAGCGAGGTTCGTAGGCCTGCACCCCCTCGTGCAGTATCTATTCCTCCTGCAACCGCCACCAAGGGGGTTTTCTATAAGGGGGGGGGGGTAGGGGTGGGGAAAAGGGGGGTGAGTCGTCAGCCCAAAAATTGATAAAAAATAGGTAACGCGATGCGATTACAAAGACAAAACAGAACATGGGGGCATTTGTTTCTTATGACCCATGGAATTTTGAAAACTCACGCAAAATGAAGCAGTGCAAGAACAACAAAACCCCAAAGAAAAAACCAAAAAACCACAAACCAGCTCCCCCCACGAAAAAACCCCAAATAAAAAACCAACCACCCAAACAGAAACCCAAAACGCTTCCCACCCTCAAAAAAGCAGCAAACGGGAGCAAAAAGAACATCCAAAATTAAAAAGAAAACCCCGTGGCAACAACAAAAACAGCAGATTAACAAGAACACCGTAGACAACAAAACAAAACAAACATTAAAAGAAACCCGTGCAAAACAACAAACAAAGCATTTAAAAAGAAAACCCGTAGCAACAACAACAAAAGCCATTAAAAGAACGCCTGGACAACAACAAAAGCAACATTAACAAGAACCCAGTAGCAACAACAAAACGCAGCTTAACAAGAAGCCCCCGGACAACAAAAAACGCAGCTTAACAGAACACCTGGGCCAATAACAAACCCCGAAATTAACCAAAAAACCTGTGGCAACAAAACCAAAAAAGCTAACAAAACCCTGTGGCAACAACAAAACAGGCATTAAAAAGAACACCCGTAGCAACAACAACAAAGAGATTAAACAAGAAAACCGTGGCCAAACAACAACAGCAGTTCAAGAAATGTGGCAAAAACAACAAAGGAATTTAACAAGAAAACCGGCAACAAAAACAAAGCGCATTTAAAAAGAACGCCTGGCAACAAAAAACAGAACATTAACAAGAAAACCCGTAGCAAAAACAAAAACAGCAGATTAACAAAACATGTGAAAAAAACAAAACAGCTTAACAAGGGAAAACCCGTGACAACAACAAAAAGCCTTAACGACACCAGTGCAAAAACCCAACAACACAGCTTTAAAAAGAACCCCTTGGCAACAAAAAAAACAGCGCTTTAAACAAGAACCCCTTGACAAAACAACCAAAATTAACAAGAACCATAGCAAAAACAAAAACGCAGCATTAACAAGAACACCTGTGACAACAACAACAGCACTTTAACAAAAACACCGACAACAAAAACCCCAAACAGCGCTTACAAGAACCCCTGTGGAACAAAAACAACCACAAAATTAACAAGAAAGGGAACAAAACAAACACACAATAAAAACTTTGTAGCAACAACCAACAGCGCATTAACAAAAAATGGGGGCACCCCAAAAACAGCCGATTAACAAGAATTGTGCAACAACAACAGCGAAATTTAACAAAACCTGAGGCAACAAAACAGCGCATTAACAAAAACACCTGGGGCCCAAAAACAACAACATTAAAGGAACCCTGTGGCAAAAACAAAAAACAACAACACCAATGCACTTTAACAAAAACCCTGAGCAACCCCAAAAAGGACATTAACAAGAACCCGGGAACAAAAAACAACAACAACACAACAACACAAAAAAACGTACAACAAACGTCAAAAAATATCAAAAACCGAGGAAAACCGCGAACAACAAGGATTAAAAGCAGTTCAATTAAATTGGATCTTTTTCAAATGGACCCGTTTCCCTTTTTGGGTTTTAATGGATTAAAGACTTTTAAATCATAAATGGGATCGTAAAAGGGACCCGTTTTGTTTTTGGGTTTTTAAGAGTTTTAAAACAGTTCAATCATAATGTGGCGTTAAATGGAGCCGTTTGCCTGTTTGGTTTAAAATGGATTAAAAGCAGTTCTTAAATGCGGATCGTTCAAATGGGCCTTTCCCCTGTTTGGTTTAAAAGGTTTAAAAAAGACGTTCAATCCAATGTCGGATGTTAAAAGGACCCGTTTGTGTTTGGTTTATAAGGTTAAAAGACATTTAAATCATCTGTGGATCTTTCGGGAGCCTTTTTGCCTGTTTGGTTTTATAATGGTTAAAAGAAGTTCAATCATCAAGTGGGATCGTTAAAAAGGACCCCTTTTGTGTTTGTTTTAAGAGTTAAAAGACGTTCAATCTCTGTGGGATCGTTAAAGGAGCCGTTTCCCTGTTTTTTTTATAATGAGTAAAAGGCATTCAAATTTAATGTGGATGTTCAAATGGACCTTTTCCCTTTTTTTGGGTTTTAGAGATTAAAAGACAGTTCAACTCAAGCGGATCGTTGAATGGGCCGTTTCCCTGTTGGTTTTAAGGTTAAAAGCATTCAATCATAAATGTTGGTCTTAAAAGGAGCCGTTTGCCTTTTTTGGTTTATAATGAGATTAAAGACGTTCTTCTCAATGTCGGATCGTTAAAGGGAGCTTTTCCCGTTTGGTTTATAATAGATTAAAAGACAGTTAAAACATCAATTGGACGTTCAATGGGCCCCGTTTCCCGGGTTTATAGAGTTTAAAAAGACTTTCAATCACATGTGGATCTTTTCAATGGAGCCGTTTGCCTGTTGGTTTGCCCAAACCCTTTTTTAATTCGTTGACACGTTTTTTGTGTAGAGGACTGAAAAAACCGAGATACAGAGGTAGGGATTCGATGCAGAATCCCTCACCTGATCTCTTTCTTGACGATTAAAACATCGAAACACCAAACCCAAAAAAAATAAAGAAAAAACCCGAAAAGACACCCAAAATGGAACACTTCCCCCCTTTTACGCTATTTAAGCGCCTTCTAAAAGGGACTCAAGACGCCAAACCCCAAAAAACAAACAAACAACAAAAAACAAACAAACAAAAAGCCTGAAAATCATAAAAAAAAGAGGATAAAGTTTCAAGTTTTTTTTCTTTCCCCGAAATTTTTCACCAAACGAGAAACAGAAACAAAAACCCCAAAACTGACTAAAAATTTTTTTTTCTTTTGTTTTCCCTTTTTCCTTTTTTTTTCCCCCCCCCCCCCCCCCCCCCCCCCCCCTTTTTTGCTTTTTTTTTTTTTTTTCCCTTTTTTCACATCATTTTTGTTTTCTGGTTGTGGAAGCCCTTTGGGGTCAAAACCCTTGTTTTTAGGATGTTTTGTTGTTCCATTCTTGGGAGGATAGGACCCCCGGGTTTTTTTCCCCTTGGTTTTGTTTTCCCCTTTTCCCCGCGTGTGCGGTGACCCTATTTGTGGGGCCCCGCGCGTGCGTGACCCAGTCTGCTGTGTCCCCGCGTGTGCGGTGTCCTAGTCTGCTGTGTGGTGTGTGCGGTGCCCCTATATGCTGTGTCCCCGCGCTGTGGTGTGGTGCCCCTACTGTGTTTGGCGTGTGCGGTACCTATTGGTTTGGGTCGGGGCCTGAGTCCAACTGACGTCATCCCGCTGCAGGTTGCGAGGGTTTTTTTGGCCGTGGGGTTGCTTCATGAGTATGGGTGGTACCCCCATGGGAACGCCCCCGTGGGGGGGTTTTTTAAT
>JAMYXO010005803.1:0-14778 GCA_033310375.1 Conus canariensis | reverse complement strand
TTGATGAAGGGCTCACAAACACACACCAATATCCAATATCAAATTGCGTCCCTTTGCTTTTCAGTTCCATTGGCCCTCTTTGATGAAGGGCTCACAAAACACACACCAATATCCAATATCAAATTGCGTCCCTTTGCTTTTCAGTTCCATTGGCCCTCTTTGATGAAGGGCTCACAATACACACACCAATATCCAATATCAAATTGCGTCCCTTTGCTTTTCAGTTCCATTGGCCCTCTTTGATGAAGGGATCACAATACACAGGCCATTATCTAATATCAAATTGCGTCCCTTTGCTTCTCAGTTCGATTGGCTGTGTGGGTCATTGGGAGTAGGAAGATCCCATTTGCAAAATCGTGACTAGAAACCCAGTTAGGGGGGTCATCAACATGTGTTTTCGCACGTGCGCGCATGTGAGTGAGTGAGTGAATGAGTGAATGAGTGTGTGTGTGTGTGTGTGTGTGTGTGTGTGTGTGTGTGTGTGTTGTGTGTGCTGTCGTCACTGGAAGAAGAAAAAAATTGAAGAGAGCTGGCGATGAATGGGCTAGGGGAGAGAACTGATACTGCTGGGTTTTGGAGTAGCACAGAACACGTTGTGTTCCCTTCATGTGCAGCTCGTTGAGTATGACCATTGACTGGCCCACTGTGACCTTCTACTGAACATTCATGTGCAGCTCGTTGAGTATGACCATTGACTGGCCCACTGTGACCTTCTACTGAACATTCATGTGTAGCTCGTTGAGTATGACCATTGACTGGCCCACTGCGGCCTTCTACTCAACATTCATGTGCAGCTCGTTGAGTATGACCATTGACTGGCCCACTGT
Source organism: Conus canariensis (assembly GCA_033310375.1). Taxonomy (NCBI): domain Eukaryota; kingdom Metazoa; phylum Mollusca; class Gastropoda; order Neogastropoda; family Conidae; genus Conus; species Conus canariensis. The sequence goes on along the minus strand of JAMYXO010005803.1, from coordinate 13,951 downwards.
GACCTTCTACTGAACATTCATGTGCAGCTCGTTGAGTATGACCATTGACTGGCCCACTGTGACCTTCTACTGAACATTCATGTGCAGCTCGTTGAGTATGACCATTGACTGGCCCACTGTGACCTTCTACTGAACATTCATGTGTAGCTCGTTGAGTATGACCATTGACTGGCCCACTGTGGCCTTCTACTCAACATTCATTATACTGTTATTGGTACTCCTATCTGTTCTGTCATTATTACCTTCATCACTTTATCATCATATTATTTATCGATTAAACAAATACTGGCCGACACCGACAGCATTGGAGGCCAAGCTGTACGGCACCCTGGAGGAGCTGCGGCGGATGACTGCCATCATCCAGGACACTGGGCTGGACATCTACAGAGAGGCGAACGAGGAAGAAAAAGATTTATCGATTGAAAAAAACTTAAGTATTCTTACTACCTGAATTAATATTAATATCACTTTTATCACCATAAGCATCAGAGAACTATAAAATAGGCATTCTGGCTCACCCACCTCCGCCAGCTCCAACCGGCTAAAGCCGGTTTCGCTGTTGCTCCGCCGGCTTACCCAGAATGCCTATTTTATAGTTCTCTAATAGTAAACACTTTACAAACATACATAATGTGTAGGATTATCTGTTTTTAACACTAATTTAGAAAACTTTTGAGACTTAAGTTTTTGCTTAATCTTTCGTTTTTCTTGATCGTTTTCAATAACATCATTTTCTTTCATACATTCATCAAATGCGTCTCTGTCTTTCATGTGGAATAAAACCACTGTCTTTAATTGCTCTCTAAAGTCTTTTAAAACTGAGTTATATTTTTGACATAAAATCCACACACTTATCCCAGCATGTCTTCCACTGAAAGCCAGTTTTGACAAAGCGTTTCTTTTTTTGACTATATCCTTTTCTGCTGAACAATCATCTATAATAAATAGTGTCTGAGTTCCTTCAAACTGTCTAAAGAAATGTTCTAAACACTCACTCAGTTTATTGCTAGGATCAACTAAATATATGTCATCATCTGTCCATATAAACCTTCTGTCGTGATATGCTTTGTTCCATTTAAGTGTTGGGCAGAAAATTACTATATGATCAAAATTATAACGATAAACTGTTTGTAATAGGTCGAGGACAAATATTGTTTTTCCACAACCAGTCTGTCCACAAATCAATGAACAATGAGGGGTTTTTGTCATAAAGTTTAACATCGGCATTGACACCAAAGTTGTCTGCTCCATAGTTTTAAAACAGAATTTAATCTAATCCAGTTATTGTTTTTATCATACTCTCTGTCAAAACTTGTTCAGTATAATAAAACCCTATAAGGCCCAAATGTGTAAGATTAATCCAGTTCAGTTCTGTAAGATCGTTTCTATTTAAACTAATATCAATTTTGTTGCTTGTTGTTATGACCTTAATATCCTCGCCATTGTAAAGAACGACGACAGTAACTTTAAGTTTGTCAACGTCTAAGTTTTGCCAGCTAATAAGAATTCCTTCCATAAGGTTGTCACTGACACCCACAGCTCCATTTCTTGCCTCATCTTTTAAGACAGAAATTTTAAATATCATTGTGAACGTGTCTCCTAATTTTGTGCGTGGAATGAACTGTAATTTTGTAGAAGCTTTCTTTAAAACCGATTCTCTTCTGTGGAGGATGTACTGTTTGTCCCCAAACGGCTTTATTTCGATCTCTTTCCGACTGTTGTCCTCTGGCATAAGACTTACATGTAAAGGGCCAGAGTTCAATGCTTTTCTGAAACTTTTTTGACGGTCAAAAAATGTAAATGGGCTTACGAATTCAAATTTTATGTCCCATTCTAAATATGGTTCTAAGTGCCATTTGTTGTCAGTTTTTCGAACTATTTTATATTCATACTGACCTGTATTATTTGCTTCTAGATTGCGTAGTTGTTCTAGTTTAGGAAACCTTTTGTTGTCGTCAACCTCTTTGCGTTTATAATAACCATCTTTAGTGTACTCAAAACCATATAAAGTGCCTATCTCACCGTTTTGTTCAAAGTCCTCAACGTCTGCAAGGTCTTTTAATTCTAAAGTTACACACCTCTCAGGCGCTAATGTGACCCCCGAATCGTCTGGTCCACGTGACATTTTTTAAAACAACGTATTATTTTATTTCTAAAACAATGTGCAGGTTATCACATTTCACGACTTTCCCTGTTTTATCTGTGATCTTTATATTAAATGATCTGACCCTCCCACAAGCTAATCTTTTAAACTGTAAATTAGGGAATCGTATAATTTCATAATCGCAATATGCAGCTTTCCCTGATGGAAGAGCTCTTAAAACAGTTGAGGGCCTTCCATCATATAAGTTTTCATCAGTGCTCAGCTCATCCAAATGTACATAGAGTAATGGATATAAGGCAAGATCGAGCGGATATTCTCCCTCAAAAGTAGTTTCGTCTGGTGCAACTCTAAATTTATGATAGGCTTGATTGATTTTAAAGCCTAACATTTTAGCTAGCTCTACATCAAAAAAGTAATGGACTACTTCTTTTTCAGGTTTGAATGTTAACATTGTTTTTAGATTTGCATTGTTAAGTTTGAGAGTAATGTCGAAGTTACTCATTGCTTCTTTTAGCGAGCAAAACCCGTAATAACCATCAGGTATGGTTAACTGGCTAATTACGTCTCCTCTTCTGTCAAGTTTTGAAATCTCATTATTCTTCTTGGATTGACTTATATTAAACCATACGACTTTGTAGAATATTTCATGGAGTGCGACCCTTTGGGTTCCGCAGTTATTATCAATAGCATATTCTAAAAACGAAGGACTGTCTTGAGTTGTTATTGTTACAAACATTTTTAAAACAATTTAAAAATGAGTGCATTCAAATATACTAATGCAAAATATTCTGTTGGACCGCACTACAATCTTAAAAATATAACAACTGACACCCTCGACATTTCTGTGACTCAGACTGACGCCTTTCAAGTAAAGGTTAGTACTCCATTGGATCGTTATCTTAACCCTCCTATCAAAAACGACTACATCCCGAAAGTGTGGTTCAGTCATCCGATGCAGTTTTATCAGAACCAGTTAAACTTTGCTGTGTTTTGTGCATCAACTGGGTGTGGAGTGTCGTATGCTGATCATTTAAATCATCCTGATCCTTTGGTGAGGTCAGTGTATAGATTTCATTTCTATTACACCTTCAGACGTATTTTATCTGAACTGCAAGCGCCATTACCAAATGACAAAACGTTTAATCCATTCAGCAACAGAATAGATTACAAGGCTTTTGAAAGGATATGTAACGAATTTGATATTGACCCAAAGACAGACTTTAGACAAAAGTTGGATCTTAATCATGGTTTAGGCACTCTTTATTATTGGGGCGTGCATAGAAAGTATAACTATGATTGGAATCCTCCTTACACATCTTTCTCTTCAGGCACAACTGTTCACCTCGGGTCCATAGAGCAAGAGCATAAAACAGCATGGACAACATTTATTTTGGATACTTCTAATGGTCTAACTAGAGCGGGAATAGAACGAATAAACGACTCCATTCGTACTTATGTTTGGTGTTTGCTAGGTTCGCAAGCACAAACGAGATCAAACATAATTGATCCTTCTACTGGCTTTGACGCCCAAAAACAGTATTTAGCAAATTTAGAGGATTCTATTAATTCTGCAATTGATTTGCCTTCAAGTATTAAAAGGTACCAAAATGTTTTGCAATACGCAAGATCGAAAGTAGACTTTGCTGTTGGCACTGGTTTATACATGCTGCCTTCTGACCTCAGACTTCAGATAGGAACAATAATAAACTATAATAATGAAATCCTTGTGGCTGGTAAAGAAGAGAAGGTCGGAAAAAACGACATAAATTCTAAGCCAGCAATAGCAATAAAAAAAGAAGCCCCACCAATCCCCGAGCCCCCCAAACCCCCCCATTCAATCCTTGTGGCCCCAAGAAATAATGACCATGAATATGAAAAGACAGCACTTGTTATTGGATTAACTGCCCTAGGATTACTTGGTCTTTATCTTACTATAAAGTAACCCAACTATTAAGACAACTAATGTCCATAAGTGCTCAGCCATAAAGCCAACTACTTTACTTGCGGCAGACAAAAGCCAGCTAACGATCCCTCCTATTATACCAGGCAAAGAATCTATTGCTTTACTGGCTAATTTTTTTAATAAACTTGCAAGATGATCAAGTTGTTTTTTTACCCATGATTTATCTGATGGTGGTCCTGGTGGCACTGCTCCCCCACCACCACCGCCTGTAATAGCCAACACCAGTGTACTTATTGCAAATCCTAAGGCTGTTATAACACTTGCTAATGTGACACCTTGCTCTCTAAACAGTGTTCTTATTCGTTCTGCTAGTGTTGTGTCTTCATATAAAATTCTTTGGATAGTTTCTCTTATTCTGCTCACTTGAGTTCGTAATTGTTCTCGGTTAGTAGACAACACTTCTAGTCTTGCTGATCTCTCTTGTTCAAGATCTTTTAGTCTTTGTGTTATTCTTTCTTTAACACCAGGTCCTAAGTTGTGGTCATCAGCCTCAACTAGTTTTTCTTTTTCTCTTTTTATATGCTCATCTAGTTCACCCAGTTTTGCTAAATTGTTTGTTAATTCGCCTCTGATACTTTTCAAAGCATGATCAAGGGCCGTTATTTCTCTCATAGGTAGCGGCAGATCGTGCATGGTTTTTAATGCTTCTGAAAAACTGGTTTCTATTATTTCGTCTGCTGTTGGGCTTAAATCTTTAAGGGGTATGTTTTGTATTTGGTTATCTGTTGGGAGTTCTTGTAGTGTGTTTTGAAGTTTAGCAACTGCCTCACTGTCTAATCTTCGCGGTTTAGCAATGCCAAGGCGATTTTGATCGCTCACACTGAGCCTTTGTCTAATTGTAGTCTTTGCTAAAAACTTTGATGGGTCTGGTTTAGTTGTAAGCTGAACAAGTTGTCCTTGCTCGTTTTTCACAAACAAATGGTCATCTTTTGTTTCAAAATCATTAGGGTCTATAAATTCGGGAGGTTCTTGGCCTAAACTTTGATAAAATGATTTGACCTTACTTTCTGTTAATTCACGCCGCAATGATTGTAATGGATGTGTCAAAGGCGTCATTTCACTCATGTCGTCTCCAGGATCAAAAACATCATAATCTTCTTCTGCCATGTTTTTAAATAATTAACTTTTTATTTTGTTTTATAAAAAAAATGTCACAAGCATATGGTTCGATTCTTGACCCGCATAGAAGACTGAAAGAGCCCTTTGGCGTGAAGGGAAATAAACAGAATATTATTGTTCCAAATAATCCATCTACTATTGATTCAGATCAGATTCTTACTGTCAAATTTCCAGACCTAGGAGCAGATGAAGTGATTGTTCCGGGATCTGCACGGCTTACTTTCAAAATAGAACTTGATTCAGCAACAGACGCAAACAGGACAGTTGTACAGAATCTGGGACGGGCAATCGTTAAGAAAATTTCTATAAAACTTGAGGGGCAAGAAATATTTTCTTTACACAATGCAGACATATTTTTAATCTATTGTGATCTATGGCTAACCGCGAATGAAAGGGCTGACCTCGCGTTTCAAGGAATCGAAAATAACGAAGCACTAAAACACAGAATAGACGCCGAAGATGCTAAAGACGGTAACAAGTATGAAGCTGTAAGTTATGCGTTTGGAAATCGCTTTTCTATACCCTTGGATTTTGAGTTGTTAAAAGCGCATGCGCCATACTTTCAAGGAGCATTAAAAGACAGATTGTCATATGAACTAACTTTTAATGAACACAAACGTGTCATTAGATCGACAGACACTGATTCCAAGTACAGCATTTTCGACATCTCGTTAGAGTTTGACATTGTTAGCAACCCTAACTTAGCAAGGCTGATTGAGCAACAATATCAGTCAAAATTAGCAATATATTACGAAAGAGTGATTCATCATTCAAAATATCCTAAAAGCAGGGCAGACACAATATGGAACTTTAGTTTTAGTGCTGCAGCAAGATCCCTTAAAGGTATTTTATTGCTGTGTGAAGATGAAGAACCATTCAAAAGACAAAGTGAAAAGTTTATCAATCCTAAAATAACGAAAGTACAATGTTCAATTGAGGGTAGTCCTAACCAAGTCTACGGTAGCGGGCTTAAACCTTATCATCATTTTGATGAAATAAGAAAATTGTTTGGAGGCGGGAGGTGTAGAAATCCAACAGTAGACCTTGTGTCTAAAGATCTACACCTTCACAGTGTTAGACTTGATGAATATTTAACAACGAAATACGGTTTATGGATTGACCTAAGGTCAACAGAGGATAATCAGTTGCATGGGAGTGGGAGAACGTTAAAGACGTAATAAACATTCAAATTGATAAAGAAAAAGAGAGTGATAAACCGCTTAATGTACATTTGTTTTTAATATATGATGCGCAGCTGAATATTCAAGATAACAGATTGAAAGATATCCAATACTAAATTATTTTTATTTTAAAAAAGCATGTCTGTTACGACTTATCCAAAAGTGCCCAAAGAAGAGATAGCTGCTGCTGTAGACATAAAAACTTTCAGATTAACCAACATTACACAAATGCAAACCCAACTAGAGCAGGACCTTTCAAAATACAGCAAAACCAAACGAAGGTATTCTGCTGTCTTTAATGCTGTTACATATGTTAATACTGGAGCATCGATCACTAGTGCTCTATCAGCAGGAACAAGTGTAGGTCTCTTAGCAACAGGCGTAGGTGCACCGGCAGCTTTACCTCTAGGTGGTTTGTCTTTAACTCTTGGCCTGTGTTCATTGGCTGTAAGTGCTGTCAGCAAAAAAATAAAAGCTAAACTCCAAAAGCACACAGCTATGGTTCAACTAATAACAGCTAAACTTAGTTCCTTCAAACTGACAATAAATAAAGCACTTGCTGACTCAAACATCACGGATGAAGAATTTAGTCGCCTACAGGCTGATTTTGAGGACTACAAAAGACAAAAGTTTGATCTTCAAAGAAAGGCAAGGGCAACTTTTTCTCAACAACCAGACACCGACCAGATAAAAAAGGAATGTTTAAAAAAAGTAAACGAAACATTAAACTCTGTTCTAAACAGCTCACATTAACAACCCCAAAGGGTGTTTATACTTTAGTTTATGAGTCCAAGCACAAAAAGACCGTTGATATTGATTCTGATTAACTTTTATTTTTTTTTATTTAAATAAATATTTTGAGTTAGAAAAGAAGCTCAACATGGATAAGATATATGAAGGTTCAGATGAATTGTTTGAAGCAATGCTCGAGGAAGAGCGTTTGTCAAAAGCTTTAAATGAGGTCGTTTTAGAAGTTATTGATCCAACAAAGGTACAGGCAAGCGTTGTACACGCTATTTCTCAAGTTCCAAGTAAACTAACAATAAACCCTCCAGTTAAAGTAAGGTTAGTTGTTTTAATCGACTATATAACAATAAACGAAGAAAATCTAGAAGTCTGGGTCTCAACTAAACAGCAGACTATTCTTTCTCATAATGACTTAACACCCGGTTGGGCAGATCAACTTCTTACACAGTTTAATGAAGCCTCTGAAGCAGCTAAAATGAGAGGCTCTGGTTGGTCAGAGGGTGAAGTCCTAGACATCAGATTAAGACAAGCTAAGTATGAGCCAATTGTAGGCAAGGCTTACATTCCACTGCCTCCAACATTAGTTGCAAAGAAAGCAGTTTTGAACATAAAAAATTCAGACGACAAATGTTTTATGTGGTGCGTTCTTGCTAGGCTGCATCACGTTGCCAAAAATGCAGAGAGAGTATCTAACTATTTACAGTGGGCCAATAATCTTAACTTTAACGGCCTTGAATTTCCTATGGCTGTAGACAAAATTGATCAGTTTGAAAAACAAAATCCACCAATAACTGTTAATGTCTACACATGGTCTGAAGAAACCAACCTTCTGCCAATTAGAGTGTCAAAGAACAGTCCAACAATAGGCGAACCAACCAAAACTCATGTAGACTTACTCCTGATGCAAAGCCTTAATGGGTTGCACTACACTCTAATACGCACAATGAGTAGATTACTAGTGCATACTACAAAACAACATAGCAAACAAGAATTCTGTAGAAAATGTTTAACAAGAATTCCGTCCGTTCAAGCTGCGAGCGAACATGTAAAACATTGTATTAGCCCAGTTGACTGTGATACAGAACTAATTACGCCCGGAGAAGGCAGTAAAGTTAGTTTTAAGAACTGGAAACGGTTGCAAACTAGTCCATATGTTGTTTACGCAGACTTCGAATCACTCATTGTTCCTTATGAAGGACCAACCCCACAGAAACTTCCTAAAACAGTCTTAATGAGTAATCATCAGATTTGCTCATTTGCCTTCATCATTGTTAGGTCGGATGGCGCCCATTCAAAGCCAGAATTATACAGAGGACCAAATGCTGCAAAATACTTCTTAAAACGCATGCAGCAAGTGCGTAATGCCTGTTCTAATAATCTGAATTTATCTGAAATCATAATGACGCCTGAAGACCAACAACAGTATGACTCAGCCACTCACTGTTGGATTTGTGGGGCGGCCTTGGTTGCCACCGCAGAGAATCCAACAGTAAGAGACCATGATCACATTAGTGGAAAGTTTAGAGGAGCAGCACATAACAAATGCAATCTTCAACTAAAGTTTGAACCAAAGACATGGAAGCTGCCTATATTCTTTCACAACTTGCGAGGTTACGACTCTCACCTTATAATGCAAGCAGTAACTAGCGACTTCAGGGTGTCATGCATTGCACAGTCATCAGAAAAGTACATGTGTTTCACTTTAAATAACATGTCTTTCTACGACTCTATGCAACACATGATGGGTTCATTAGAGTCACTGGCTATGTCCTTAAAGTCCTGCCCAATAACAGAAGAATATTTTGACCCAACTCTTGTTAGAAAGGGCGTTTACCCTTATGAGTACATGAACAGTTGGGAAAGGTTTGACGAAGATACACTTCCGCCTAAAGGCGCGTTCTTTTCTAGTCTCAGAGGAAAGGACATCAGTGATTCTGATTACCAGCATGCTCAAGATGCGTGGCAGAAGTTAGAGTGTAAAACGATGGGAGACTATCATGATTCCTATTTAATGGCGGATACCTGTTTGTTGGCGGACGTCTTTGAAAATTATAGGAAGACCTGCATGAAACATTACAGCCTGGATCCCGCGCATTACATTTCTGCGCCTGGGATGAGCTGGGACGCTTTCTTAAAATTTACTGGAGTACAAATTGATTTATTGTCTGACCTGCCAATGCTTCAGATGATTGAAAACGGATTGCGTGGGGGAATCAGTATGGCGTCGCACCATTACTGTAAAGCAAACAACAAATACTTGGACGACTATGATCCAAGTAAAAGGTCTAACTATCTTATGTATTTAGATGCAAACAATCTGTATGGATGGGCAATGGTGCAATCACTTCCATTACGCAACTTTAAAATGTACACAGGACTCAAAGACATTCAAAAGTTTTTAAAATGGCTACCTACTCTAGAAGCTGATCGTAAAAGAGGTCTCATTCTAGAAGTTGATTTAGAATATCCTCATGAACTTCATGATTACCATAATGACTATCCATTAGCGGCAGAAACCCTAAAAGTGTCAATGACAGAACCGCCTAAACTTGTGCCTAATCTTCGTGACAAAAAAAATTATGTCTGTCATTACAGACTTCTTCAATTTTATTTAAGACATGGTTTGAAGTTGACAGCTGTTCATCGTATAATTGCTTTTGATCAAGAACAGTTCATGAAACCATACATAATGAAGAACACTGATCTCAGAACTAAATCCACAGATGCTTCAGAAAAAGACTTTTTCAAGTTGATGAACAACAGCTGTTTTGGAAAGACTATGGAAAATCCGCACAAGCGTAAAGATGTTAGATTGGTCACCAGAGAAAACGTTGCAATTAAGTTGACTTCAAAACCTAATTATCAGGACTTCAGAAGATTTCATGATCAGCTTTTTGGCATAATGATGAAAAAAAAGAAAGTCAAATTGGATAAGCCCGTTTTTATTGGGTTTACTGTTTTAGAGCTGTCGAAGCTTTTGATGTTAGAATTTCTTTACGACTACTTTAAGCCCTTGTATCCTGAGTCCAAAGTACTTTACACAGATACAGATTCCTTTGTAATCGACATCCCTACTGAAGATATCTATAAAGACATGGAATTAGAAGTAGCTAAAGGGCATGCGGGATGGTACGACACATCTGATTACCCTAAAGATTCGCCTTTGCATTCAGATATTAACAAGAAGGTTTTAGGTAAGATGAAGGATGAATTATCTGGAGGTGTGATCAAGGAGTTTGTTGGTTTGAGGTCGAAAATGTACAGTCTTTCAAGCCAAAAAAAAGTTGTTAAAAAAGCAAAGGGAATATCTCGCAGTGTTGTGCAGTCAAGCATATCCCATGACAACTATAAAAAAGCATTGTTTGACAATAAGACTTTTCATCATGACAACGTAAAACTACGATCTAATCTACATGAGATCAACACAACTGTTGTAACAAAGAAGTCATTAGATAGAACAAACACAAAACGTGTGTTTGTTAATCCAGAGTTTTCATATGCAATCGGGCATTGGAGAATAGTATAATCATATGGGCTTATATTTTTCAGCAATCGCACGTTCAATTATATCATCATCTAATTTAGCAAAATTAATATTATTTATTAATGCTAGATGTGCTTTAATTTTTTTTGTCATTTCGCAATATTCATGTTCCCATACCCATAAATCAAAATAAAAGCTTTGGGGTTTAAAGCGATTGTCTGGCGATTGTTCTAGCCAAGGATTGTCAATCTTCTCAAATACTTCTTTAATGATATACTGATACTCAAATAAATCTTGCATTAATTTTAAAGACTTTTCCTTTGTCATTTCTGCCATTTCCCTTTGAGCTTCCATTTTAAACCCAAATGTATTTGCGTAGATTAAAACAGTTCGTTAAGCTTAACTATATCATCACCCAATTCAACCAAATTATTTTTCATTACTGCTAAATGCGCTCGAATTTTTTTAATATATTCCCAATCAAAATTTGAGGTTTTGTCTAGCATGGCATAATCAATCTTCTTAAATATTAGTCTAATAGCAAGATTATAATCAAATATTTCTCGCATTATTTCTAAGGACTCTTCCTTCACCATTCTTGCTTCCAGTGCCATTTTACGTAAGGATTCTTCCTTTTCCATTCTTGCCGCCATTTTAATTTAAATTAAAAAATAATTAAGCGACTGGAACTGTGTCTGGAGGGATTATCTGCAGTTCTTCCTTCACAAAAGATCTTTGAGGGGCCGGCCGTTTTGTTGTGTCAGTTTCTCGTAAATAATACACGGGTGGATTCATTTTCACAATTTTTTTTATCTCATATGGATCAACACTCCAAACTGGATCTGTTGCCCTGATGCGAGTGTCCCCTTCTGCTTCTCCCGGCGAATAAAGGTACCTTACTTTCAAACCAAATGGTAATAGTTTGCTTGATGAAGACTCTCCTTCAACAACATTTATTGTTTGTTTTCTGATTGCTTGTACTGGTTTTAAACCTTTAAATTCTTCATTATTCATTGCGCGCAAAACTGAGGGCAGTCTTCTAACCCATTCTGTGTTGCGAGAATTGTCAATCAGCTCTCTGTGATACTGGTAGGAGAAAAGTCTTTCAGATAACTGTTTGTTAAAGTTTTCAACCAAACCCTGTGATCTGTGAACACCCGGAATGCCTCTTTTAATGGTAACTCTATGTTTTAACAATAATTGATTCACTTGACCTTTAAATTCTTTTCCATCATCGACTTGAATCATGCGAGGATAAGTTAAGGGTCCTCGTTGATATATCAGTTGTATAGCGACAGCAACAGCAGAAGCACTCTTTTGTGTTAATGGTTCCGCATCTTTGTATCTTGAAGCTATGTCAATGACTGTAAGTGCGTACTTAAATCTTTTTCGTCTAATCGTATCATGGGGTAAATATAGAAGATCCATTTGATGGGTGTCGTTTGGAGTTATATTCACAAAGTGTGGTCTTTGTATTCGTTTAGGCGCTGGTAGATAAATTTGCCAAATCGCTTGTTTAGATAACCATTCTTTTGCTGTTTGTTCACTGACTCCAGCTGCTTGGCTTAGCTTTTTAATTGCTGTTATTCCCTTCCAATATCCTTTTGGCGAATAATAGATCTTGTTCATTTTTTATTCAGCCAATATTATGTGCAACAAAATACACAACGGTCATGCCAAAGGCAATAAACAATATTTCTTGCATCTTTTGTTTTTCTGATGGTTGATAAAAATCGCTGAATTTTGGTGGAGGCAATGTCTCGATTGGCTTGCCTGTTACAAGATAATATTCTTTTATTGCTTGATCAACATCTTTAAATGTGTAAGCTGCATGTCCCTGTTGTTTAAGTCTGTCGTTAATAAAATCTAACTGCTCCATTCTTTGCTTTTCATAGGTGTCTTGTGCAGCAGCTAGTTGCTCCATAGCTCTGTTATGTCTTTTTCTCTCATCGTTATTTTGTAGTTTACTAAACGCGTAATTACTTCCGCTAAAAGCAAGCGCATTAACCACAGCGCCACCAATCATCATTACGAGTGAAGCCATTTTTATAAATGTATTTTTTTAATTTTACATATTGATACTGTCTGGAAATTATTCCTTGCTTAACTAGAAAATCTTTCGTAGCAAATGAAGCTGTAATAACAGCAATCAACTTTGCTGAGTCTTCAAAGTCTAGTTTGCCAAGATCTGCTGGTTTTATTTTTAACAGGCTTTTACCAAGCATTGTGTATCCTACACTTAGACCTCCAATAACAGCAGAATGGTATACGAGGTTAGCAACAGTTTTTTCGGTGCTCATTTTTCAAAAATAAAATAATATTTATTATTATTAATAAAACATGAACTGCGATGATTTACTTCCTGAACTTACAAATGATCAAGTTGATGACCAAGCTATTATGCGTCAAAAGGAAAGGCTGTATTCTTTGGCGGCGTGTGGAAAAACAAAACAGTACCTCGGAAATGAATTCAGCATAGAACAGATTCAACAGATGTCAACGCAAGACATTGTAAAGTATCACAACAGGTATGAAGCGCAACTGGGGTCAAGAATGGTAAAAAGTGTTGGGCAAACGGTTCTTAGTTTGTACACTAAACTAGTTAGTAGATTTGCTCCCATTGATTCTGAACAAGATTTTATGTATGATTTAACGCAGGATCCAGTTTTAACAAAGTCATTAGAGTCTCTAGGATGTGATCTATATTACAGATTTGGAACATTATTGTCGCCATTAATCATGGGATTAATTACTTTTAATCATATAGATTTTGTTTCCCTTCAAAATGACCGAGCCAGAAAATCAGCAGAAAACATTGATGGAGAAAGTGACCAGTAAAAAGCTCCTCATCCTGGGCGTGTTGCAGCAGGAAAAAAATTAGCAGAGTGGAACAAACAAAAAAAATTAATGTTGCAATCACAGAATATAACTCATAATGAAAACATAACACCGCCAACGCCAACAGTTGTTTCAATGCCAGCTGTAAATACACAAGTTGATTCAAGACCTACAACACCAAAGTCGACATGGATTATTTGGATTAAAAGAGTTAGCATTTTTGGCGTCATTGCTGTTGGGGGGTGGTTATTACGTTTATAAAACATATAAACAACGCCAGCAAAAACCAAAGCAGTCAAAAAAATCTCAACCACTAAATACAGAAGCCAAACAAAAAAGCATGCCAGAACCGCCAACAACAAAAGATCATTTTGATCCATTTCAGATGGAATAATATTTCAAGAACTTAATAAATAATTATAAGTGACTTGAATAAGAACTTAATAACGACTTGATGACGACTTGATAAAACTTAAATAAGAACTTAATGACGACTTGATAAGAACTTAATGACG
>JAMYXO010005802.1:0-14778 GCA_033310375.1 Conus canariensis | reverse complement strand
CCCCCCCCCGGGGCGCCCCGGCCGCCCCGGGGGCCGCCCGCCCCCGCCGCCGCCCCCGGCCCCCCCCGCGCCCCCCCCCCCCCCCCCGGGGGCCCGCGCCCCCCCCCCCCCGGGCGCCGGGGCCCCCCGCCGCCGCGCCGCCCGCGCCCGCCCCCCCCGCGGCCGCCCCGCCCCCCCGCGCGCCCCCCGCCCGCCGCGCGCCCCCGCGCCCCCGGGGGCGCGCCCGCCCCGCCCCCCCGCCCGGCCCCCCCCCCCCCGCCGCCGGCGCGCCCCGCGCGGCCCCGCCCGGGGCCCCCCGCCGCCGCCCCGCCCCGCGGCGCGCCGCCCCGCCCCCGCCGCCCGGCCCCCCGCCCCCCCCCCGCCGCGCCGCCGCGCGGCCCCCGCCGCGCGCCCCCGCGCGCCCGCGCCGCCCCCCCGCCGCCCCGCGCCCCGCCCGCCCCCCCGCGCCCCCCGCGCGCGACCCCCCCCCCGCGCCGCGCCGCCCCCCGCCGCCGCCCGCGCGGCCCGCGCGCGCGCGCGGGGCGCCCCCCCCCCCCCCGCCGCGCGGGGGGCCCCCGGGGACCCCCCCGCCCCCGCCCCGCCGCCCCCCGCCGCGCCGCCCCCCGCCGACCCCCGCCCGCCGCGCCCCCCGCCCCGGGCGGGCCCGCCGCGCCGCCCCGCCCGCGCCCCCCGCCCCCCCGCCCCGCCCCCGGCCCCCGCGCGCCGCGCGCCCCCCCGCCGGCCCCCCCGGGCCCGCCCCCGCCCCCGCCCCGCGGGGCGCCCCGCCGGCGCCCGGGGCCCGCGCCCCCGCCCCCGCCGCGCGGGGGCCCCGCCGCGCCCCCGCCCGCGCCCGCCGGGGGCCCCGCCCCGGGACGCCCCCCGCGGCCGCCCGGGCGCCCGCGCCCCGCCCGCCCGCCGCCGCCCGCCCCGCCGCGCGCCCCGCCGCGCCGCCGCCGCCGCGCGCCCGCCGCCGCCCCGCCCCCCCGGGGCCGGCCGCCCCCCGCGCCGCCGCCGCCCGCCCGCGCCCGCGCCCCGCGCCCGCCCCCGCCCGCCGCCCCGCCCCGCGCCCCGCGCCGACGCCCGCCCCGCCGCGCGCGCCGCGCGCCGCGCCGCCCGCCGCGCCCGCCGCCCGGCGCCCCCGCCCCCCGCCCCCCCCGCGCCCGCGCGCGACCCGCCGCGCGCCCCCCCCGCCGCGCCCCGCGACCCGCGCCCGCCCGCCCGCACGCGCGCCGCGCGCGCCGCCCGCGCGCGCGCCGCGCCCCCCGCGCCGCGCCGCGCCGACCCCGCGCGCGCGCCCGCGCCCCGCGCCGCGCCGCCGCCCGCGCGACGCCCGCGCGCGCCCCGCCCGCGCCCGCCACCCCCGCCGCGCCCGCCACCCGCCCCGACGCGCCCGCGCCGCGCGCCGCCCCGCCCGCCCCGCCCCCCCCGCGCCGCCGCGCGCCCGCCGCCCGCCGCGCCGCGCGACGCCCGCCCCCCCCGCGCCGCCGCGCGCGCGCCCCCGCCGCGACCGCGCCCCCGCGCCGCGCGCGCGCGCCGCGCCCCCCCGCCGCGCGCGCCCCGCCCGCGACCCCCGCGCCCCGCGCCGCCCGCCGCGCCGCGCCCCCCCGGGCGCGACCCGCGCCGCCGCCCCCCGCGCGCCCCCCGCCCCCGCCCCGGGCCCCGCGCCGCCCGCCGCCCCCCCGCGCGCGCGCGCCCGCGCGCCCCGCGCGCCGCCCGCGCGCCCCCGCCAGCCCGCCGCGCCCGCGCCGCGCGCCCCCGGCCGCCGCGCCGCGCGCCCGCGCGCCCGCGCGCGCCGCCCCGCGCGCCGCGCGCGCGCGCCGGCCGCCGCGCGCGCGCGCGCGCGGCGCCAGCGCCGCGCGCGCGTCCGCGCGCGCGCGCGCGCCGCCGCGCGCGCGCGCGCGGCGCCGCGCGCGCCGGCGCGCCGCGCGCGCGGCCGCGCGCCCGCGCCGCGCGCCGCCGCCGCGCGCGCGCGCCGCCGCCGCGCCGCGCGCGCGCGCCGCGCGCGCGCGCGCGCGCGCGCGCGCGCGCGCCGCGCGCGCCGCGCCGACCGCGGCGCCCGCCGCGCCGCGCGCCGGACGCGCGCGCCGGCGCCGGCCGCGCGCGCGCGCGCGCGCGCGCGCGGCCCGCCCCCGCGCGCGCGCCGCGCGCCGCGCCGCGCGCCGCCGCGCGCGCGCGCGCCGCGCCGCGCGCGCCGCCGCGCCCGCGCGCCGCCGCCGCCCGCCGCCCGCGCGCGCCGCGCCGCCGCGCGCGCGGCGCGCCGCGCGCCGGCGCCGGCGCGCGCGCGCGCCGACGCCCGCGCGCCGCGCCCGCGGCGCGCCGGCGCGCCGCCGCGGCGCGGCGGACGCGCGCGGGCGCGCGCGCGCGCGCCGGGCCGCGGCGCGCGCGCGCGCGGCGCCCGCGCCGCCGCGCGGCGCCGCGCGCCGCGCGCGGGCCGGCCGGCGCCGCGCGACGGCGCGCCGCGGCGGCGCGGGCGCGCGCGCGCGCCGCCGCGCGCGCCGACGCCGCCGCGCGCCGCCGCGCGCCGCCGCGCGCGCGGGCGCGCCGCGCGCGGCGGCCGCCGGCCGACCGCGCGCGCGGCGCCGCCGGCGCCGCGGCGCCGCCGCGCCGCCGCGCGGCCGCGCGCCGCCGCCGCCGGGGCGGCGCGCGCCCGCGCGCCGCGCCGAGCGCGCCCGGCCGCCCCGCCGCGCGCGGCGCCGCGCGCCGCGCGCCGCGCCGCGCGCGGCCGCGCGCCGGCCGCCGCCGCCCCGCCCGGCCGCGGCGCGCGCGCCGCGCGGCCGCGCGCCGCGCGCCGGCGGCCGCGCGCCGGCCGCCGCGGCGCGCGGCGCGGCGCGCGCGCCGCCGAGCGGCCGCGCGCCGCGCCGGCCCGCGGCGCGGCGCCGCGCGGCGCGCCGCCGCCGCGCGCCGGCGCACCGCGCCCCGGCCGCGGCCCGCGCCGCGACGCGCGGGCGCCGCCGCGCCGGCGCCCGCGCCGCGCGCCGGCCGCGCGCGCGGCGGCGCGCCGCGCGCGGACGCCGCCGCCGCGGCGCGCCGGGCGCGCGGCCGCGCGCGCGCGCGCGGCGGCGCGCGCCGGCCCGCCCCGCGCGCGCGCGGCGCGCGCGCCGCGCCGCGCGCCGCGCGCGCCGCGCGCGCGCGCCCGCGCGCGCGCGCCGCGCCGCGGCGCCGCCGCGCCCCGGCCGGCGGCGGCGGCGCCGCGCCGGCCGCCCGGCGGCCGCGCGCCGCCGCGGGGCGCGGCCGCGGCCCCGGGCGCGCCGGCGCCCGCCGCCCGCCGCCGCGGCGCGCCGGGGCCGCGCCGCCGCCCGGCCGGCCGCGCGCGCCGCCGCCGCCGCGCGCGCCGCGGCGCCCGCGCCGCCGGGCCGCCCGCCGCGCGGGCGCCCGGCCGCGGGCGCGGCGGGCCGCGCGCGCCGCGCCGCCGGGGCCGCCGCGCCCGCGCCGGCCGCCGCCCGCCGCCCCGGCCGCGGCCCCCGGCCGCGGACGCGCGCCCGGCCCGCGCCGCCGCGCGCCGCCGGCGCGCGGGCCGGCGCCGGGCCGGCCGGGGGCGCCGCCGCGCCGCGCGCCCCGCCGCGCGCCGCCGGCGCGCCGCGCGCGCGCGGGGCGCCGCGGCCCCGCCCGCGGCGCGCCGGCCGCGCCGCGCGCGCCGGCGCCGCCGCGCCCCGCCCCGCGGCGGGCGGGCCGCGCGGCCCGCGCGGCGCGGGCCGCGCCGGCGCCGCGGCCGCGCCGCGCCCCGCGCGCGCGCCCGCGCGCGCCGCGCCGCCGCGCCGCCGGCCGGGGCGCGCGCCGCGCGCGCCGGCGCGGCGCGCCGCGCGCCGCCCGGGCGCGCGGGCCCGCGCCGCGCCGCGCGCGCCCGGCCGCCGCCGGCCCGGCCCGCGCCGGGGCGGGGCCGCGCCGCGCCGCGCCGGCGCGCCGGCGCGCGCGCCGCCGCGGCCGCGCGCCGGGCGCGGCCGCCGCGGCGGCCGGGGCGCGCCGCCGCCGCGGGGCGGCCGGGCGCGCGCGGGGCCGCGGGCCGCCGCGCGCGCGCCCCGCGGCGCGGCGCGCGCCGGCGCGGCGCGCCGGCGCCGCCGGCGCGCGCCGCGGCCGCGCGGCGCCGCCGCCCCGCCGCGCGCGCGCGCCCGGCGCGCGCGGCGCGCCGCGCGCGGCGGCGACGGGCGCCGCCGCGCCGGCGCCGCGCGCGGCGCGCGCCGCGCGCGGCGCCGCGCGCCGCGGGCCGGCCCGGCGCGCGCCGCCGCCGCCGGCGCGCGCGGCCGCGCGCGCCGGGCCGCGCGCCGCGGCCCGCGCGCGCGGCCGCGCCCGGCGCGCGTCGCCGCCGCGCGCGCGCCCCGCGCGACGCGCCGCGCGCCGCGACGGCCCGACGCGCCGCGCGGCGCCGCGCGCGCGCGCCCGCGCGCGCGCGCGCGCGCGCGCGCGCGCGCGCGCGACGCGCGCGCGCGCGCGCGCGCGGCCGCGCGCGCGCGCGACGCGCGCGCGCGCGCGCGCACGCGCCGCCGCGCGCCCGACCCGCGCGCCGCGCCGCCGCGCGCCGCGCGCCGCGCGCCGCGCGGCCGCCGCGCCGCGCGCGCGCCCGCCCGCGCGCCCGCGCGCGCGCCCCCGGCGCCGCGCGCGCGCCGCGCCGAGGCGCGCCGCGCGGCGCGCGCGCGCGCCGCGCGCGCGGGGCGCGCGCGGCCGCGCGCCGCCGCGACGCGCGCGCGCGACGCCGCGCGCCGCCGCGCGCGCGCGCGGCCCGGCCGGCGCGCGCGCGCCGCGCGCGCGCGCGCACCCCGCCCGCGCGCGCGCCGCGCGCGCCGCGGCGCGCGCGAGCGCGCCGCGCGCCGCCGCGCGCGCGCGCCGCCGCCGCGCCGCGGCGCCGCGCCGCCCGGCCGCCGCGCGCGCGCGCGCGCGCGCCGCGCGCGCCGCGCCCGACGCGCCGCGCCCGCGCCGCCCGCCGCCGCGCGCGCGCCCCGCGGCGCCGCGCCGCCGCCCCGCGCCGCGCCCCCGCCGCCGCGCCGCGCGCGCCCGCCCGCGCGCGCCGCGCGCGCGCCGCGCCCGCGACCGCGAGAGCGCGCCGCCGAGGCGGCCGCGCCGCGGCGCGCCGCCCGCGCGCGCGCGGCGGCGCGCCGCCGCGGCCGACCGCCGCGCGGCGCGCGCCGGACGCGCGCGCGCGCGCGCCCGCGCGCGCCGCGCCGCGCCGCCGCGCGCCGCGCGCGCGCGCGCCGGCGCCGCGCGCCGCCGCGACGCGCCGCGCGCGCCCGCGCCGCGCGCGCGCGCGCGCGCGCGCGCGGACGCGGCGCGCGCGCCCCGCGCGACGCGCGCGCGCGCGACGCGCCCGCGCCGCGGCGCCGCGCGGCGCGCCCGCGCCGCGCGCGCGCGCGCGCGCCGCCCCGGCGCCGCGCGGCGCGCCGCGCGCGCCGCGCGACGCGCGCGCCGGCGCGCGCGCGCCGCGACCGCGGCGCCGCGCGCCGCGCGCGCGCCGCGCGCGCGCGGCGCGCGCGCGCCGCGCCGCGCGCCGGGGCCCGCGGGCGCGACCCGCGCGCGCGCGCCGCCCGCGCCGCGCGGCGCGCGCGCCGCGCCGCCGCGCGCGCCCGACGCGCGCGCGCGCGCCGGCGCGCGCGCGGCCGCCGCCGACGCGCCGCCCCCGGCGCGCGCCGCCCCCGCGCGGCGCGCGCGCGCCGCGGCCGCGCGCGCGCGCGCGCGCGGCGCGCGCGCCGCCGCAGCGCCGCGCCGCGCGCCGCCGGGCGCGCCGCGCGCGGCGCCGCGCGCGCGCGCGCGCGCGCGCGCGCCGCGCGCCGCGCGCGCGCGCCGCGCGCCCCGCGCCGACGCGCGCGCGCGCCCGCGCCGCGCCGCGCGCGCGCCGCGCGCGCCGCGCCGCGCGCGGGCCGCCCCGCCGCCGCGCGCGCGCGCGCGCGCCGCCGCGCCGCCGCGCTCGCGCGCGCGCGCCGCGCGCGGCGCGCGCGCGCCCCGCCGCGCGCGCGCGCCCGCGCCGCCGCGCCGCGCAGCGCCGCCCCGCGCGCGCGCGACGCGCGCCGCGCGCGCGCGCGCGCGCGCGCCGCCGCGCGCGCGCGCGGACGCGCGCGCGCCGGCGCGACGGCGCGCGCGCGCCCGCGGCGCCCGACGCGCGCGCGCGGCGACGCCGCGCGCGCCGCGACCCGCCGCCCGCCGCCGCGCGCGCCGCCCGCGCCGCGCGCGCCGCGCGCGCGCGCGCCGCGCGCGCGCCGCGCCGCGCGGCGCGGCCCGCGCGCGCGCGCGCGCGCGCGCGGCCGCCGCGCGCGCGCGCGCGCCGCGCGCGCCGCCGCGCGCGCGCGCGCGCGCGCGCCGCCGCGGGCGCGCCCGCGACGCGCGCGCCGCGCCGCGCGGGCCCGCCGCGCGCGCGCGCGGCCGCGCCGCGCCGCCGCGCGCGCGCACGCGGCCGCGCCCGCGCGCCGCGCGCGCGAGCGCGCCGCCGCGGCGCCGCGCGCCGCGGGCGCCCCGCGCCGCGCGCCGCGGCGCGCGCCGCGCCGCGCGCGCGCCGCGCGCGCCGCGCGCGCCGCGCGCGCGGCGCGGCCCGGGCCGCGCGGCGGCCGCGCGGCACCGCGCGGCCGCGCGGCCGCGACCCCGCCCGCGCGCGGCGGCGGCCGCGCGCCGCGCGCCGCGCGCGGCGGGGCCGGCGCGCGCGCGCGCCGGCGCGCGCGCCACGCCGCGCCGCGGACGCGCGCCGCGCCCCGGCGCCGCCGGGCGACGCGCGCCCGCGCGCGCGCGCGCGCGCGCCGGCGCGCCGCGCGCGCGCGCGGCGCCGGCGCGCGCGCCGGCGCGGCCGCGGCGCGCCCGCCGCGCGCGCGCGCGGGCCGCGCGCGCGACGCGCGCGCGAGGCCGCGCGCGCGCGCGCGCGCCGCGCGCGCGCGCCCGCGCGCGCGCGGCGCGCCCGCGCGCGCGCGCGCGCGACGGCGCGCGCGCCGAGCGCGCGCGCGCGCGACGCGCGCCGCCGCGCCGCGGCGCGCGCGGCCCGCGCCGGCGCGCGCCGCGCGCGGCGCGCCGCGCCGCGCGCCGCGCGCGCGCGAGGCGCGCGCCGCGGCCGCCGCGCGCCGGGCGCGCCGCGCGCGCCCGCCGCGCGCGCCCCGGGCCCGCGCCGCCGCGCGCGCGCCCGGCGCGGCGCGCGTCGCCCGACGGCGCGGCCGCGCGGGCGGCGGCGCGCGCGCGCCGCGCGCGCCCGGCCGCGCGCGCGCGCGCGCGCGGCGCCGCGCGCGCGCGCGCCGGCCGCGCGCGCGCCGCGCGTCGCGCGCCGCGGCGCGCGCGACGCCGCGCCGCCGCCCGCCCGCGCGCGCGGGGGCGCGCGCGCGCGCGCGCGCGGCGCCCGGCGGCGCGCGCGCCGCGCGCGCGCCGCGGCGCGGCGCGCCGCGCGCGCGCCGCGCGCGCGCGCGCGCGCGCGCCCCGCGCGCGCGACGCGCCGCCGCACGCCCGCGCGCGCGCGCGCGCCGGCGACGCGCGCGACGCGCGCCGCGCGCGCGCGCCGCGCGCCGCGCGCGCGCGGCGCGCGGCGCGCGCCGCCGCCGCCGCGCGCCGGCCGCGCGGGCGCGCTGCGCGCGCGCGCCCGGCGCGCGGCCGCGCGACGCGCGCGCGGCGCGGCCCGCGGCGCGCGCGCCGCGCGCGCGGCGCGGCGCGCGCGCGGTCCGGGACGCGCGGCGCGCGCCGCCGCTCGCGCGCGCGCGCGCGGCCCCGCGCCGGCGCGGCCGCGGCGCGCGCCGGCGCGCGCGGCGCGCGCGCCGCGCGCGGCCGCCCGCCCCGCGCCGCGCGCGCGCGCGCGCCGCGCGGCGCCGCCGCGCGTCGCGCGCGCGCCGCCGCGCCGCCCGCGCGCGCCCCGCGCGCGCGCGCCCGGCGCCCGCGCCGACGCGCGCGCGCGCCGCGCCGCGCCGCCCCGCGCGACGCCCGCGGCGCGCGCCGCGCGCGCCGCGCGCCGCGCGGCGCGCCGCGCGACGCCCGCGCGCGAGCGCGCGGCCGGGGGCGCCGCGCGGCGCGCGCGCGCGCGCGCCGCGGCGACCCGCGCGCCCGCGGCGCGCGCGCGCCGCGCGCGCGGCGCGCGCCGCGCGCCGCGCGCGCGGCGCGCGCGCGCCGCGCCGCCGCGCGCGCCCGCGCGCCGCGCGCGCGCCGGCGCCGCGCCGCGCCGCGCGCGCGCCGCGCGGCGCGCCGCCGCCGCCGGCGCGCGCGCCGCCGTGCGCCGCGCGCGGCGCGCGCGCGCGCGCGCGCGCGCGCCGGCGCGGCGACGCGCCGCGCGCCGCGCGCCGCGCCGCGGGGCGCCGCGCCGCGGCCCGCGCGGCGCGCGCGCCGCGCCGCCGCGCCCGGCGCCGCGCGCGCGCGCGCCGCGCGCGCCGCCCGCGCCGCGCCGCGACGCGGCGCCGCGCGCCGCGCGCGCGCGCGCGCGCGGACGCCGCCGCGCGCGCGCGCGCGCGCCGCGCGCGCCCGCGCGCGCCGCCGCCGCGGCCGCCGCGCGCGCGCGCGACGCCGCGCCCGGCACGCGCGCGCGCGCGGCCGCGCGCGCCGCGCGGCGCCGGCGGCGCGCGCGCCGCCGCGCGCGCGCGCGCGCGCCGCGCGCGCGCGCGCGCGACGCGCGCGCGCGCCGCGCGCGCGCGGCGCCGCGCGCGCGCCGCGCCGCCCGCGCGCCGCGGCGGCGCGCGCGCGAGGCCGCCGCGCGCGCGACGCCGACGCGCGGCCGCGCGCGCGGCGCGCCCGCGCGGCGGCCGCGCGCGCCCGCGCGACGCGCGGCGCGCGCGCGCGCGCCGGCGCGCGACGGCGCCCGACGCGCGCGCCGCGCCGCCGACGCCGCGCGCCGCGCGCGCGGCCCGCGCGCCGAGGCCGCGACGGCGCCCGCCCCCCGCGGCCCCGGCGGCGCGGCCGACGCCGCCGCCCGGCGGCGCGCGCCGCGGCGCGCGCGGCGCGCCCCGCCGGCGCCGCGCGCGCGCGCGCGCGCGGCGGCGGCCGCGCGCGGCGCGCCGCGCGCGCGCGCCGCGCGCGCCGCGCGCGGGGCGCGCGCCGCGGGCGCCGCCGCGCGCCGCGCGCGCGGCGGCGCCGCGCCGCGCGACGCGCGCCGCGCGCGCCGCGCGACGCGCGCGGCGCGCGCGCGCGCCGCGCGCGCGCGCGCGCGCCGCGCGCGCGCGGCGCCGCGACCCGCGCGCGCGCGGCGCGCGCGCGCGCGCGCGCGCGCGCGCGCGCCGCCCGCGCGCGCGCGCCCGCCGCGCGCGCGCGCGCGCCGCCGCGCGCGCGCGGCGCCGCGCGCGCGCGCCGACCGCGCGCCGCGCGGCCGCCGGCGGCGCGACGCGCGGCGCCGCCCGCCGAGCCGCGCGCCGCGCGCGGCGGCGCGCGCGCGCGCGCGGCGCGCGCCGCGCGCGCGCCGCGCCGCGCGCGCGCGCCGGGGCCGCGCGCCGCGCCGCCGCGAGGGCGCGCCGCGCGCGCGACCGCGCGGCGCGCGCGCGCCGGGGCCGCGCGCGCGCGCGCGCGGCGCCGCGCGCCGCGGACGCGCGACGCGCGCGCCGCGCCGCGCGGCCGCGCCGCGCCCGCGCGCGCGCGCGACCGCGCGGCCGCGCGCCGCGCGCGGCGCGCGCGCGCGACGCGCCCGCGGCGGCGCGCGCGCGGCGCGCCGCGCGCGCGCGCGCGCGCGGCGCGCGCGCGCGCGCGCGCGCGGCCGGCGCGCCGCGCGGCGGGCGCGCGCGCCGCGGCGCGCGGCGCCGCCGCGGCGGCGCCGCGCCCGGGCGCGCCGCGCGCGCGCCGCCGCGCGCCGCGCGCGCCGCGCGCGCGCGCGCGCGCGCGCGCGCCCCGCGCGCGCGCGCGGCGCCGCGCCGCGCGCGCCGCGCGCGGCGCGCGCGGCGGCGCGCGCGCGCGCGCCGCGCGCCGCGACGCGCGGCGCGCGCCCGCGCGCGCGCGCGCGCGCGCGGCGCCGCGACCGCGCGACCGCGCGCGGCGCCGCGCGCGCGGGCGCCGGCCCGGCGCGCGCGCGCCGCGCGCCGCGCCGCGCGGCGCGCGCGGCGCCGCCGCGCGCCGGCGCGGCCCGGCGCCGCGCGCGCGTCGCGCGGCGCCGCGCGCGCGCGCGCGGCGCGCGCGACGCGCGCGCGCCGCGCCGCGCGCCGACGCGCGCGACGGCGCGCCCGCGCGCGACGCGAATCGCGCGCCGCGCGCGACGCCGCGCGTCCGCGCGCGGCGGCGCGCCGCGCGCGCGCGCGCGCGCGCGCCGGCCGCGGCGCCCGCGCGCGCGGCGCGGCCGCCGCGCGCGCGCGCGCGCGCGCGCGCCGCCGCGCGCGGCCGCGCGCGCGCCGCGCCGCGCGCGCGCGCGGCCGCGCGCGCCGCCGCGCGCGCGCGCGCGAACGCGCGCGCCGCGCCGCGCCCGCGGCGCGCGCGCGCGCGCCGCGTCCGCGGCGCGCGCCGGCGCGCGCCGCGCGGCGCGCGCGCGCGGCGCGCGCCGCGCGCGCGCGCGCGCGCGCGCCGCGCGCGCGGCCGCGCGGCGCGACCGCCCGCGGCCGCGCCGCGCGCGCGCGCCGCGCGCGCGGCGCGCGCGCGGCGCGCCGGCGCCGGCGCGCGCCGCGCGCGGGCGCGCCCGCGGCGCGCGCGCGCGCGCGCCGCGCCGCCGCGGCGCGCCGCGCGCGCGCGCGGCGCGCGCGCGGCGCGCCGCCCGCGCCGCGCGCGCCGCCGCGGCGCGCGCGACGCCCGGCGCCGCGCGCGCGCGCCGGCGCGCCGCCGCGAGCGGCGCGCCGCGCCGGCGCGCGCGACGCGCGCGCCGCGCGCGGCCGCGCGCGGCCCGCGCGACGCGCGCGCGCCGCGCGGCGCGCGCGCGCGCGCGCGGCCGCGCGCGCCGCGACGCGCGCGCGCCGCGCGCGCCGCGACCCGCCGCGCGCGCGCGCGACCCCGCGCCGCCGCGCCGCGCGGGGCCCGCCGCGCGCGCGCGCGCCCGCGCGCGACGCGCGGCCGCGCCGCGCGCGCGACGCGCGCCGGCGCGCGCGCGCGCGCGCGCGCGCGGCCGCGCGCGCGCGCCGCGCGCGCGCGCCGCGCGCGCGCGCGCGCGCCGCCGCGCGGCGCGCGGCGCGCGCGCGACGCCCGACGCGGCGGCCGCGACGCGCGCCGCGCGCGCGCGCGCCGCGCGACGCGCGCGCGCGGACGCCGCGCGCGACGCGCGCGCGCGCGCCGCGGCGCGGGGCCCGCGGCGCGCGCGCGCGGCCCGCGCGGCGCCGGCCGCGAGCGCCGCGACGCGGCGCGGCGCGCGACGCGGCCGCGCCGCGCGCGCCGCGCGCGACCGCGGCCCGCGCGGCGCGCGCGCGCGCGCCGTCGCGCGGCGGCGCCGCGCGGCGCGCGCGACGCGCGCGCGCGCCCGCGCCGCGCGCGCGCGCGCGCCGCGCGCGCGCGCGCGCCCCGCGCGGCGCGCCCGCCGCGCGCGCGCGCCGCCGGCCGGCGCCACGGCGCGCGCGGCGCGCGCGCGCCGCGGCGCGCCCGCGCGCGCGGCGCGCGCGCGCGGCGAGCGCGCCGCGCGACGCGCGCGCGCGCGCCCGGCGCGCCGCGCGCGCGCGATCGCGCCGCGCGCGGCGCGCCGCGCGCGCGCCGCCGCCGCGCGGACGCGGCCCGCGCGGCGCGGCGCGCCGCGCGCGCGCCGGCGCGCGCGCGCGCGCGCGAGGCGGGCGCCGCGCGCGCGCGCGACCGCGCCGCGACGCGCGCGCGCGCCGCGCGCGCGCGGCCGCGCGCGCGCGCCGCGCGCGCGCGGGGCCCCGCCGCGGCGCGCGCGAGCGCGCGCGCGCGCCGCGGCGCGGCCGCGCGCGGCGCGCCGCGCGCGCGGCCGAGGCCCGCGCGACGCGCGCGCGCGCCGCCGCGACGCGGCGCCGCGGCCGCGCGCCCGGCGGCCCGCGCGCGGCGCCGCGCGCGCCGCGCGCGGGCCGCGCCGCGCGCGCTCCGCGCGCGCGGCGCCGCGCGCGCGCGCGCGCGCGCGCCGCGCCGCGCGCGCCGCGCGCGCGGCGCGCGCGCCCGCCGCGCGCGCGCGCCGCGCGGACGCCGCGCCCGCGCGCGGGGCCGGCGCCCGCGCGCGCGCGCGGCGCACGCGCGCCGCGCGCGGCCGCGCGCGGCGCCCGCGCCGCCGCGCGCGCGCGACGTCCGCGCGCGCCGCGCGGCGCGCCGCGCGGACGCCGCGCGCGCCGCGCGCCCCGCCGCGCGCGCCGCGCGCGGCCCCGCCGCCGCGCCGCCGCGCGACCGGGCGCGCCGCGCCGCCGGGCGCGCGCGCGCCCGCGCGCGCGCGCGCGGGCGCGCGCGCGCGCGCCGGCGCGCGCGCGACGCGCGCGCGCCGGCGCGCCCGCGCCGCGCGCCGCCGACCGGCCCGCGCGCGCGCCGGCGCGCGCGCCCGCGCCGCGCCCGCCGGCGCGCGCCCGCCGCGCCTCGCCGCCGCGCGCGCGGCCCCCGCGCGGCGCGCCGCCCCGCGCGGCCCCGCGGCGCCGCCGGCGCCCGGCCGCCGCGCGCGCTGGCGCGCGCCCGCCGCGCGCGCGCGCCCGCGCCGCGCGCCGCGCGCCGCGCGCCGCCGCGCGCGGCCCGCCGCGCGCCGGCGCTCGGCGCCGCGCCGCGGCGCGCCGCCCGCGCCGCGCGCGCGGCGCCGCGACGCGCGCGCGGCGCGCGGCCGCGCGCGGCGGCCGCGCGCGCGCGCGCGCGGCGCGGGCGACGCGCCGCCGCGCCGCGCGGCGCGCCGCGCGCCCGCGCGCGCGGCGCGCGCGCCGCGCGCGCGCGCCCGCGCGCGCGCCCGCCGCGGCGCCCCGCCGCGCCGGGCGCGCCGCGCGCGCCGCGCGACGCGCGCGCGGCGCCCGCGCCGCGACCGGGGCCGGCGCGCGCACGCGCCGCGCGCGCGCGCGGCGCGCGCGCGCCGCGGCGCGCGCGGGCGCGCCCGCCCCGCGCGCCGGACGGCGCGCGCGCCGCGCGCCGCCGCGCGCGCGCGCGCGCGCGCGCCGCGCGCGCCGCGCGCGCGCCGCGCGACGCGCCGCGGCGCGCGCGCCGCGCGCGCCGCGCCGCGCCGCGCGCCGCGCCGCGCGCGCGCGCGCCGGGCCGCCGCGCGCCGCGCCGCGCGCGCCGCGCGCGCCGCGCGCAGCGCGCGCGCGCGTGGGCCCGACGCGCGCGGCGCGCGCCCGCGCGCGCCGCGCGCGCGCGCGCGCGCGGCGCGCGGCGCGCGACCCCGCGCGCCCGCGCGCGCGCGCGCGCGGCGCGCGGCGCCGCGCGCGGCGCCGACGCGCGCGGCGCCGGCGCGCGCCCGGCGCGGCGCGACGCGCGCGCGCCGCGCGCGCGCGCCGCCGCGCGCCGGCGCCGCCGCGCGCGCCGGCGCGCCGCGGCGCCGCGCGCCGCGGGCGCGCGCGCGCCGCGCCGCGCGACGCGCGCGCGGCGCCCGCGGCGCGCCGCGCGCGCGGCGCCGCGCGCGCGCGTCGGCGCGCGGCGCCGCGGACGCGCGGCGCCCGCGCGCCGCCCGCGCGCGCGCCGGCGCGCCGGGCGCCCCCGGCCGACGCGCCGCGGCGCGGCGCGCCGGCGCGCGCGCGCCGCCGCGGCCGCCGCCGCGAGGGCGCGCGCCGCGCGCGCGCGCGCGCGCCGCCGCGCGCGCGGGCCGCCCGCGCCCGGCCGCGCCGCGCGCGCGGCGAGCCCGGCGCCGCGCGGCGCCGCGCGCCGGCGGTCGCGCGCGCGGGCCGCCACGCGCGCGCGCGGCGCGGCCGCGGCCGCGCCGGCGCGCGCGCGACGCGCGCCGCGCGCGCGCGCGCGCGGCCGCCCGCGCGCGCGGCGCGGCGGCGCGCCCGCGCCCGCGCGCGCCGCCGCGCGGCGGCGCGGCCCGCGCCGCGCGGCGCGCGGGCGCGGCCGCGCGGCCGCCGCGCCGCCCGCGAACGCGCGCGCCCCGGCCGCGCGCCGCGCCGCGCGCGCCGCCGCGCGCGCGCCGCGCGCGCCGGCGCGCGGCCCGGCGCGCGCGCGCCGCGCCCGCCCCGCGCGGCCGCGGGCGAGAGCCCGCGCGCGCGCCGCGCGCGCGGCGGCGCCGGCGGCGCGACGCGCGGGCCGGGCCCGCGCCGCGCGCGCGGCCGGCGCCCGCGCGCGCCGAGCGCGACGGCGCGCGCGCGCGCCCGACGCGGGCCGCGCGCGGGCCGCGCGCGGCTCGCGCCCGCGCGCGCCGCCGCGCGCGCCGCGCGCCGCGGCGGCCCCGGCGCGCGCGCGCGCGGCGCGCGCGCGGGCGCGCGGCGGCGCGCGGCGCGCGCGCCGGCCGCGCGCGCGGCGCGCGGCCGGTCGCGCCCGCGCGCGCGCGACCCGCGCCGCCCCGCCGCGGCGCGCGGCCGCGCCCGCACGCGACGCGCCGCGCGCGGCCGCGCGCGCGCCCCGCGCGCCGACGCGGCGCGCCCCGGCGCCGCGACGCGCGCCCCGCCGCGCGCCGGGCGCCGCGCGCGCGCGCGCGCGCGCGCGCGCCGCGCGCGGGGCGCGCGCGCGCGCGAACGCGCGCGGCGCGCGCGGCGCCCCACCGCGGCGCGGCGCCGGCGCGCGGGCGCGTGCCGCCGCGCGCGCGCGCGCGCGCGGCGCGCGCGCGCGCGCGCCGGACGGGCCGGCCCGCGCGGCGACCGGGCGCGGCGCCGCCGCCGCCCGCCGCGCCCGCCCCCCCGCGCGCGCGCCCGCGCGCGGCGCGCCGCGCGCGCCGCCGCGCGGCGCGTCCGCAGCGGCCGCGCGGGGCGCCGGCGCGCCCCCGCGACGCGCGCGCGCCGCGACGCCCGCCGCCGGCCGCCCGCGCCGCGCCGCGCCGCGCGGCGCGCGGCGCCGGCGCCCGCCGCGCGCCGGCCGGCAGGGCCGTCGCGCGGCGGGGCGCGCGCGCCGGCCCGCGCGGCCGCCCCT
>JAMYXO010005801.1:0-2500 GCA_033310375.1 Conus canariensis | reverse complement strand
TTGGCAAAATTTTTGTATTGTGACATTCGAAAAACAATGCGTTGTAACACGTGATAGTTACAACGCAAAATGTCACAATCCTGCAATTTGTCGAAAATACCCGATTTTTTATTTTCAACAGTGTTATCTGAAAGGTTATGCTTACCTGCAACACACACACGCACAAAAACACGCGCACGCACACACACACACACACACACACACACACACACACACACACATACACACACACACACACACACACAAACACACACAAAAACACACATACACACCACACGCACACACACACACACACACACACACACACACACACACACACACACACGTATATATAAATACACGTGCGCGCGCGGAATTATTTCATCCCGTTTCAGAACAGTCAAATTGTGGTTTGCGCTAAAACAATTAGACTGTTGGTGGCAAAAATTCTCTGATCTCATATGTTAAAGTATTCTTTTATATCTCTTGATAAACCTTTGTTCTGCATACAGTGCAGTCTTCTCCTTTCTGTCTCTCCTGTAATTCTATACCGAGTCAATAGTATGCCACTTTGTTGACAATGTAGTGAGTCCGTCATTTTTTTTTCTCTTTATATCACCCTCTTTAAGAAGAGATCACACGGTCTACTTTAGCACAGGTATTGTATTTTGATTCTTGACCAAACGAATCGAGCTTTCTGTTCCTAACTGGTATCAACAGATTGTTTTAGATCGACATCAAAGAACAAATTATGCAATGACCTGTTGTGGTGTGATTTTTGCTTTATTCCGAATGTATTTGTGCAGCTTTGAACCAAACCGAGTTCAACAAAACAAGTCACTTTATATGCGTAAACGAACACGTACACTTACTAATCTACTCTTTCTGCAGAAAGATTTCTCATCATTTCATAATCTGACATCAAGCTGGCCTCCCCAAAAAGGGCTGTGATGTTTACCCATCTTCATATAATCCACTGACAGATTTTTCAGTTTTGGCAAAATTTTTGTATTGTGACATTCGAAAAACAATGCGTTGTAACACGTGATAGTTACAACGCAAAATGTCACAATCCTGAAATTTGTCGAAAATACCCGATTTTTTTTTTTCAACAGTGTTATCTGAAAGGTTATGCTTACCTGCAACACACACACGCACACACGCACGCACAAACGCACGTACACACACACACACACACAAACGCACACACACACACAACACACACACACACACACACACACACACACACACACACACACACACACACACACACACACACATACACACACACACACACACACACACACACACACACACACACACGTATATATAAGTACACGTGCGCAAGCGGAATCATTTTATCCCCATCCGAACAGTCAAATTGTGGTTTGCGTTAAAAGAATTAAACTCTTGGTGGCAAAAATGCTCTGATCTCATATGTTAAAGTATTCTTTTATATCTCTTGATAAACCTTTGTTCTGCATACAGTGCAGTCTTCTCCTTTCTGTCTCTCCCGTAATTCTATACTGAGTAAATAGTATGCCACTTTGTTGACAATGTAGTGAGTCCGTCATTTTTTTTTCTCTTTATATAAGCCTCCTTAAGAAGATATCACACGGTCTACTTTAGCACAGGTATTGCATTTTGATTCTTGACCAAACGAATCGAGCTTTCTGTTCCTAACTGGCATCAAAAGATTGTTTTAGATCGGCATCTAAGAACAAATTATGCAATGACCTGTTGTGGTGTGATTTTTGCTTTATACCGAATGCACTTGTGCAGCTTTGAACCAAACCAAGTTCCACAAAACAAGTCACTTTGTATGCGTAAACCAACACGTACACTTCCTAATCTACGCTTTCTGCAGAAAGATTTCTCATCATTTCATAATCTGACATCAAACTGGCCTCCCCAAAAAGGGCTGTGATGTTTAGCCAACTTCATATAATCCACTGACAGATTTTTTAGTTTTGGCAAAATTTTTGTATTGTGACATTCGAAAAACAATGCGTTGTAACACGTGATAGTTACAACGCAAAATGTCACAATCCTGCAATTTGTCGAAAATAAACGATTTTTGTTTTCAACAGTGTAATCTGAAAGGTTATGCTCACCTGCAACACACACACACGAACGCACAAACACACACACACACACACACACACACACACACACACACACACACACACACATGCACACACACACACACACACATCACACACACACATACCACCACACACACACACACACACACACACACACACACACACACACACACACACACACACACACACACACACACACACACGCGCGCGCGCGCGTATACATAAATACATGTGCGCGGGCGGAATTATTTTATCCCGTTAGAACAGTCAAATTGTGGTTTGCGCTAAAGGAATTAGACTGCTGGTGGCAAAAATGCTCTGATCTCATATGTTAAAGTATTCTTTTATATCTCTTGATAAGCCTTTGTTCTGCATACAGTGCAGTCTTGTCCTTTCTGTCTCTCCCGTATTCTATA
>JAMYXO010005800.1:0-14782 GCA_033310375.1 Conus canariensis | reverse complement strand
ATTTTAAATTTTCTTTTTTTTGTTATTAGTCGATTAAAAAATACCTTATTTTAACTGGGGGGGTTTATTGTTAGTTTACTTGGAACTTGAGAAAAGCTGTACAACGCTTCCCTGTACGTTTGTTGGTCAATAATTCTAAAACGACCTCTTTAAAAGCTTTTGACAAACGCTCTTCCTCGGCATTGCTTCAAAAAATTCATCTGAACCTTCATAATCTTATCCATGCTGAGTTTTTTTTCTAACTCAAAAATTTTTTTAAAATTAAAAAAAAAAAACTTAAATCAAATCAATATAAACGGTCTTTTTGTGCTTGGACTCATAAATAAAGTATAAAACGCCCTTTGGGGGGTTTAATGTGAGCTGTTTTTAGAACAAGTTTAATGTTTCGTTTACTTTTTTTAAACATTTCCTTTTTACGGGGGGGTGTCTGGTTGTTGAGAAAAATTGCCCTTGCCTTTTTTTGAAGATCAAACTTTTGTCTTTTTTTAGTCCTCAAAATCAGCCTGTAGGGACTAAATTCTTCATCCGTGATTTTTTGTCGCAATGCTTTATTTTTTCTTTGAAGGAACAAGTTTGCTGTTATTAGTTGAACCATGCTGTGTGCTTTTGGAGTTTACTTTTATTTTTTTGCTGACCCATTAAGCCAATGAAACAGGGCCCAAGAGTTAAAGACAAACCACCTAGAGGTATAGCTGCCGGTGCACCTACGCCTGTTGCTAAGAGACCTACACTTGTTCCTGCTGATAGAGCACTAGTGATCGATGCTCCAGTATTAACATATGTAACAGCATTAAAGACAGCAGAATACCTTCGTTTGGTTTTGCTGTATTTTGAAAGGTCCTGCTCTAGTTTTTGTTGCATTTGTGTAATGTTGGTTAATCTGAAAGTTTTTATGTCTACAGCAGCAGCTATCTCTTCTTTGGGCACTTTTGGATAAGTCGTAACAGACATGCTTTTTTAAAATAAAAATAATTTAGTATTGGATATCTTTCAATCTGTTATCTTGAATATTCAGCTGCGCATCATATATTAAAAACAAATGTACATTAAGTGGTTTATCACTCTCTTTTTCTTTATCAATTTGAATGTTTATTACGTCTTTAACTGTTCTCCCACTCCCATGCAACTGATTATCCTCTGTTGACCTTAGGTCAATCCATAAACCGTATTTCGTTGTTAAATATTCATCAAGTCTAACACTGTGAAGGTGTAGATCTTTAGACACAAGGTCTACTGTTGGATTTCTACACCTCCCGCCTCCAAACAATTTTCTTATTTCATCAAAATGATGATAAGGTTTAAGCCCGCTACCGTAGACTTGGTTAGGACTACCCTCAATTGAACATTGTACTTTCGTTATTTTAGGATTAATAAATTTTTCACTTTGTCTTTTGAATGGTTCTTCATCTTCACACAGCAATAAAATACCTTTAAGGGATCTTGCTGCGGCGCTAAAACTAAAGTTCCATATAGTGTCTGCTCTGCTTTTAGGATATTTAGTATGATGAATCACTCTTTCGTAATATATTGCTAATTTTGACTGATATTGTTGCTCAATCAGCCTTGCTAAGTTAGGGTTGCTAACAATGTCAAACTCTAACGAGATGTCGAAAATGCTGTACTTGGAATCAGTGTCTGTCGATCTAATGACACGTTTGTATTCATTAAAAGTTAGTTCATATGACAATCTGTCTTTTAATGCTCCTTGAAAGTATGGCGCATGCGCTTTTAACAACTCAAAATCCAAGGGTATAGAAAAGCGATTTCCAAACGCATAACTTACAGCTTCATACTTGTTACCGTCTTTAGCATCTTCGGCGTCTATTCTGTGTTTTAGTGCTTCGTTATTTTCGATTCCTTGAAACGCAAGATCGGCCCTTTCATTATCAGTTAGCCATAGATCACAATAGATTAAAAATATGTCTGCATTGTGTAAAGAAAATATTTCTTGCCCCTCAAGTTTTATAGAAATTTTCTTAACGATTGCCCATCCTAGATTCTGTACAACTGTCCTGTTTACGTCTGTTGCTGATTCGAGTTCTATTTTGAAAGTAAGCCGTGCAGATCCCGGCACAATCACTTCATCTGCTCCTAGGTCTGGAAATTTAACAGTAAGAATTTGATCTGAATCAATAGTAGATGGATTATTTGGAACAATAATATTCTGTTTATTTCCCTTCACGCCAAAGGGCTCTTTCAGTCTTCTATGCGGGTCAAGAATCGAACCATATGCTTGTGACATTTTTTTTATAAAACAAAATAAAAAGTTAATTATTTAAAAACATGGCAGAAGAAGATTATGATGTTTTTGATCCTGGAGACGACACGAGTGAAATGACGCCTTTGACACATCCATTACAATCATTGCGGCGTGAATTAACAGAAAGTAAGGTCAAATCATTTTATCAAAGTTTAGGCCAAGAACCTCCCGAATTTATAGACCCTAATGATTTTGAAACAAAAGATGACCATTTGTTTGTGAGAAACGAGCAAGGACAACTTGTTCAGCTTACAACTAAACCAGACCCATCAAAGTTTTTAGCAAAGACTACAATTAGACAAAGGCTCAGTGTGAGCGATCAAAATCGCCTTGGCATTGCTAAACCGCGAAGATTAGACAGTGAGGCAGTTGCTAAACTTCAAAACACACTACAAGAACTCCCAACAGAAAACCAAATTCAAAACATACCCCTTAAAGATTTAAGCCCAACAGCAGACGAAATAATAGAAACCAGTTTTTCAGAAGCATTAAAAACTATGCATGATCCGCCGCTACCTATGAGAGAAATAACGGCCCTTGATCATGCTTTGAAAAGCATCAGAGGCGAATTAACAAACAATTTAGCAAAACTGGGTGAACTAGATGAGCATATAAAAAGAGAAAAAGAAAAACTAGTTGAGGCTGATGACCACAACTTAGGACCTGGTGTTAAAGAAAGAATAACACAAAGACTAAAAGATCTTGAACAAGAGAGATCAGCAAGACTAGAAGTGCTGTCTACTAACCGAGAACAATTACGAACTCAAGTGAGCAGAATAAGAGAAACTATCCAAAGAATTTTATATGAAGACACAACGTTAGCAGAACGAATAAAAACACTGTTTAGAGAGCAAGGTGTCACATTAGCGAGCGTTATAACAGCCTTAGGATTTGCAATAAGTACACTGGTGTTGGCTATTACAGGCGGCGGTGGTGGGGGAGCAGTGCCACCAGGCCCGCCATCTGATAAATCATGGGTAAAAAAACAACTTGATCATCTTGCGGGTTTATTAAAAAAATTAGCCAGTAAGGCAATAGATTCTTTGCCTGGTATAATAGGAGGGATCGTTAGCTGGCTTTTGTCTGCCGCAAGTAAAGTAGTTGGCTTTATGGCCGAGCACTTATGGGCATTAGTTGTCTTAATAGTTGGGTTACTCTTTAGTAAGATAAAGACCAAGTAATCCTAGGGCAGTTAATCCAATAACAAGTGCCGTCTTTTCATATTCATGGTCATTATTTCTTGGGACCACAGGGATTGAATGGGGGGGTTTGGGGGGCTCGGGGATTGGTGGGGCTTCTTTTTTTATTGCTATTGCTGGCTTAGAATTTATGTCGTTTTTTCCGACCTTCTCTTCTTTACCAGCCACAAGGATTTCATTATTATAGTTTATTATTGTTCCTATCTGGAGTCTGAGGTCAGAAGGCAGCATGTATAAACCAGTGCCAACAGCAAAGTCTACTTTCGATCTTGCGTATTGCAAAACATTTTGGTACCTTTTAATACTTGAAGGCAAATCAATTGCAGAATTAATAGAATCCTCTAAATTTGCTAAATACTGTTTTTGGGCGTCAAAGCCAGTAGAAGGATCAATTATGTTTGATCTCGTTTGTGCTTGCGAACCTAGCAAACACCAAACATAAGTACGAATAGAGTCGTTTATTCGTTCTATTCCCGCTCTAGTTAGACCATTAGAAGTATCCAAAATAAATGTTGTCCATGCTGTTTTATGCTCTTGCTCTATGGACCCGAGGTGAACAGTTGTGCCTGAAGAGAAAGATGTGTAAGGAGGATTCCAATCATAGTTATACTTTCTGTGCACGCCCCAAAAATAAAGGGTGCCTAAACCATGATTAAGATCCAACTTTTGTCTAAAGTCTGTCTTTGGGTCAATATCAAATTCGTTACAGATCCTTTCAAAAGCCTTGTAATCTATTCTGTTGCTGAATGGATTAAACGTTTTGTCATTTGGTAATGGCGCTTGCAGTTCAGATAAAATACGTCTGAAGGCGTAATAAAAATGAAATCTATACACTGACCTCACCAAAGGAACAGGATGATTTAAATGATCAGCATACGACACTCCACACCCAGTTGATGCACAAAACACAGCAAAGTTTAACTGGTTCTGATAAAACTGCATCGGATGACTGAACCACACTTTCGGGATGTAGTCGTTTTTGATAGGGGGGTTAAGATAACGATCCAATGGAGTACTAACCTTTACTTGAAAGGCGTCAGTCTGAGTCACAGAAATGTTGAGGGTATCAGTTGTTATATTTTTAAGATTGTAGTGCGGTCCAACAGAATATTTTGCATTAGTATATTTGAATGCACTCATTTTTAAATTGTTTTAAAAATGTTTGTAACAATAACAACTCAAGACAGTCCGTTTTTAGAATATGCTATTGATAATAACTGCGGAACCCAAAGGGTCGCACTCCATGAAATATTCTACAAAGTCGTATGGTTTAATATAAGTCAATCCAAGAGGAATAATGAGATTTCAAAACTTGACAGAAGAGGAGACGTAATTAGCCAGTTAACCATACCTGATGGTTATTACGGGTTTTGCTCGCTAAAAGAAGCAATGAGTAACTTCGACATTACTCTCAAACTTAACAATGCAAATCTAAAAACAATGTTGACATTCAAACATGAAGGAGAAGAAGTCAATTACTTTTTTGATGTAGAGCTAGCTAAAATGTTAGGCTTTAAACCCAATCAAGCCTATTATAGATTTAGAGTTACACCAGACAAAACTACTTATGAGGGGGAAAATCCGCTCGATCTTGCATTACATTCATTACTCTATGTTCATTTAGACGAGCTGAGCACTGATGAAAACTTATATGATGGAAGGCCCTCAACTGTTTTAAGAGCTCTTCCATCAGGGAAAGCTGCATATTGCGATTATGAAATTATACGATTCCCTAATTTACAGTTTAAAAGATTAGCTTGTGGGAGGGTCGGATCGTTTAATATAAAGATCACAGATAAAACAGGGAAAGTCGTGAAATGTGATAACCTGCACATTGTTTTAGAAATAAAATAATACGTTGTTTTAAAAAATGTCTCGTGGGCCAGAAGAATCGGGAGTTACATTAGCGCCTGAGAGGTGTGTAACTTTAGAATTAAAAGACCTTGCAGACGTTGAGGACTTTGAACAAAACGGTGAGATAGGCACTTTGTATGGTTTTGAGTACACTAAAGATGGTTATTATAAACGCAAAGAGGTTGACGACAACAAAAGGTTTCCTAAACTAGAACACTACGCAATCTAGAAGCAAATAATACAGGTCAGTATGAATATAAAATAGTTCGAAAAACTGACAACAAATGGCACTTAGAACCATATTTAAAATGGGACATAAAATTTGAATTCTTAAGCCCATTTACATTTTTCGACCGTCAAAAAAGTTTCAGAAAAGCATTGAACTCTGGCCCTTTACATGTAAGTCTTATGCCAGAGGACAACAGTCGGAAAGAGATCGAAATAAAGCCGTTTGGGGACAAACAGTACATCCTCCACAGAAGAGAATCGGTTTTAAAGAAAGCTTCTACAAAATTACAGTTCATTCCACGCACAAAATTAGGAGACACGTTCACAATGATATTTAAAATTTCTGTCTTAAAAGATGAGGCGAGAAATGGAGCTCTGGGCGTCAGTGACAATCTTATGAAAGGAATTCTTATTAGCTGGCAAAACTTAGACGTTGACAAACTTAAAGTTACTGTCGTCGTTCTTTACAATGGCGAGGATATTAAGGTCATAACAACAAGCAACAAAATTGATATTAGTTTAAATAGAAACGATCTTACAGAACTGAACTGGATTAATCTTACACATTTGGGCCTTATAGGGTTTTATTATACTAAACAAGTTTTGACAGAGAGTATGATAAAAACAATAACTGGATTAGATTAAATTCTGTTATAAAACTATGGAGCAGACGACTTTGGTGTCAATGTTAAACTTTATGACAAAAACCCCTCATTGTTCATTGATTTGTGGACAGACTGGTTGTGGAAAAACAATATTTGTCCTCGACCTATTACAAACAGTTTATCGTTATAATTTTGATCATATAGTAATTTTCTGCCCAACACTTAAATGGAACAAAGCATATCGCGACAGAAGGTTTATATGGACGGATGATGACATATATTTAGTTGATCCTAGCAATAAACTGAGTGAGTGTTTAGAACATTTCTTTAGACAGTTTGAAGGAACTCAGACACTATTTATTATAGATGATTGTTCAGCAGAAAAGGATATAGTCAAAAAAAGAAACGCTTTGTCAAAACTGGCTTTCAGTGGAAGACATGCTGGGATAAGTGTGTGGATTTTATGTCAAAAATATAACTCAGTTTTAAAAGACTTTAGAGAGCAATTAAAGACAGTGGTTTTATTCCACATGAAAGACAGAGCCGCATTTGATGAATGTATGAAAGAAAATGATGTTATTGAAAACGATCAAGAAAAACGAAGGATTAAGCAAAAACTAAAGTCTCAAAAGTTTTGTAAATTAGTGTTAAAAACAGATAATCCTACACATTATGTATGTTTGTAAAGTGTTTACTATTAGAGAACTATAAAATAGGCATTCTGGGTAAGCCGGCGGAGCAACAGCGAAACCGGCTTTAGCCGGTTGGAGCTGGCGGAGGTGGGTGAGCCAGAATGCCTATTTTATAGTTCTCTACCCTGCAGTCAATGAAAACCCTCTGTCCATCCAGCAGTCATTGAAAACCCTCTGTCCATCCAGCAGTCATTGAAAACCCTCTGTCCACCCAGCAGTCACTGAAAACCCTCTGTCCTCCCAGCAGTCACTGAAAACCCTCTGTCCACCCAGCAGTCACTGAAAACCCTCTGTCCACCCAGCAGTTAATGAAAACCCTCTGTCCACCCAGCAGTCAATGAAACCCTCTGTCCACCCAGCAGTCAATGGAAACCCTCAGTCCACCCAGCAGTCACTGAAA
Organism: Conus canariensis; assembly: GCA_033310375.1. Taxonomy (NCBI): domain Eukaryota; kingdom Metazoa; phylum Mollusca; class Gastropoda; order Neogastropoda; family Conidae; genus Conus; species Conus canariensis. The sequence continues at coordinate 7,544 of JAMYXO010005800.1, read as the reverse complement.
ACCCTCTGTCCACCCAGCAGTCACTGAAAACCCTCTGTCCACCCAGCAATCAAGACACCTGATTCAGTTCAGGGAGGGTTAAGGGGGCGGAAAGAGAAGGTGGGCCCCGCCTTCAATCATGCCAGGCCCTAGACATGCTGACCTCTGACAGGTCAAAAGCCTTTATGGCCAGGTGGTTATTGGAATGTTTGGAAATTCCTGTCTGAAGGCGAGCGAGTGTCGGAGGTAAGACCTGCGAGTTTGACCCAGCTTCCCTTGACATTTGCAAAGCACAATCACAGTATCTTGAATTATTTGAAAGTTTGGGGAGTGGTGACATGAATGGGCCCACCAGGGAGAGGATGGAAGGGGGGTGGGGGCTGAAAAAGAAATCGTGGAAAGGGGAGGGGGGGTCAGGAGGGGGAGAAAAGGAAATTATCCAGCAAAAAAAAAATTGTTTTTAAATCTTAATGGGCCCGCAAGGGAGAGGGAGAAGGGGGGGGGGGGGAGAGGGAGGGGGGGTGGGGGGGGGGGGAGACTGAAAAAGAAATCGTGAAAAGGGGAGGGGGTCAGGAGGATGGGGGGGGGGGGGGGGGGAGGAAATTATCCAGCAAAAAAGCAAAAACAATTTGTTTTTAAATCTTACCTCCAAAAAAGGCTTGGATTTGATCGAATCCAGGCCAAGGTGTAGGTAGGTCAATCAAGACGGCCGTATCTTCTTTCGGTCAGCACTGCTTTGCTGTGACGATTCACGCAGCTATTCCTTCATCCCATCAACATCACCCAGGCCAGTTTTTTTTTTTTCCCAAAGGCTTAGGTCTCTCCACAGTGTTTGTAGGTGAAGCTGGCATTATTCAAAGAAGCTGCACACAGTTTAGAACTGCAAGTCTTAAGGCACTTCTTTTGCACCTTACCGTTTTAGCGGCAAAGGGTGTACATCAATTCAGTTCTCAATTCGCTGCTCGTTTGCGATGGCGGGCATCGTCACGTGTTTACACGCAGCACCGTTGATTGGTGGAGGATGTCAAACCTTTAGCTATGTTGTGAGATGAGATCACGCGCGGAGTAGCTCGGACACCTTCAGAAAACACGTGATTCACTGTCTGGGCCTCTTCCCTTTGCAACACGTCCCTTAGAGTTGTCAGGGCCTGTGGAACAGGGCTAGAAGGGAGGGAGGGGGGATTGAGGGAGGTTGGTGGGAAAGGCTTGCAGAAGGTGGGGGAGGGGAGGTTGGGGGGAGGTAGGATGGACGTTTGGGGGAGGTTGGGTGGTAGCTTGGGAGGAGGTGGGGGGAGTTAGTTGGGGGGGTGGGGGGAAGTGGGGGGAGGGTAAGTTCGGGGGAGGTTGGGGTGGGTAAGTCTGGGGAGGTTGGGGGGAGGTTGAGGGGGGGTAAGTTGGGGGAGAAGGTTCGGTGGAAGGTGGGGGATGCTAAGTTGGGGGAGGTTGGGGTGAGTAAGATGGGGAAGCTTGGGGGGTAAGTTGGGGGGAAGGTTCGGTGGAAGGTGGGGATGCTAAATTGGGGGAGGTTCGGGGGGGGGGGGGGGGGGGAAGTGGAGGAACGGTAAGTTGGGGGAAGGTGGGGGGAAGGTGGGGGAGGGTAAGTTGGGGGAAGGTTGGGGGGAGGGTTGGGGGGAAGTTGGGGGGGAAGTTCGGTGGAAGGTGGGGGATGCTAAGTTGGGGGAGGTGGGGGTGGGGGGGGGGGGGAGACTGGGGGAGGGGAAGAGGACTGTGACGGGACCTACCTGACTGTCATATAGGGAACATTTAGTCCACGTCTCACTTTCCTTCTTCCTCTGCAGCTGGTAGAGAACAAACTAATCAACATCTCTCTCTCTCTCTCTCTCTCTCTCTCTCTCTCTCTCTCTCTCTCTCTCTCTCTCTCTTGTGTGCATAGGTGTGTGTCAGATGGAGAGGTTGGAGGATATTGGTGGGGGTGGTGATGTGGTTATAGTGTGTGTGTGTGTGTGTGTGTGTGTGTGTGTGTGTGTGAGAGAGAGAGAGAGAGAGAGAGAGAGGGGGGGGGGGAGGGGGGTTAATGCCTAAAATCTGAACTGGCTATCAACCATGTAACCATTGATTTGCTTTGTCCTGTGCGTTCTGCTGGTCACTTTAAGTTCTTTTGGTGTTAATTACTAACGAAGTTTGACGTCAATTTTTTCATTTGGCCCTCCTTTTTGTATTCGGCTTTTATGCTCGCATGAATGTTTATTGGATTGTGTATGGTTGGTGTTGTTTCACTGAATGCCACAAGGAAGAAAGAAAGAAAGACACAGAAAGAACATGAATGTTTATTGGATTGTGTATGGTTGGTGTTGTTTCATTAAATGCCACAAGGAAGAAAGAAAGAAAGACACAGAAAGAACATGAATGTTTATTGGATTGTGTATGGTTGGTGTTGTTTCACTGAATGCCACAAGGAAGAAAGAAAGAAAGACACAGAAAGAACATGAATGTTTATTGGATTGTGTATGGTTGGTGTTGTTTCAATAAATGCCACAAGGAAGAAAGAAAGAAAGACACAGAAAGAACATGAATGTTTATTGGATTGTGTATGGTTGGTGTTGTTTCAATAAATGCCACAAGGAAGAAAGAAAGAAAGACACAGAAAGAACATGAATGTTTATTGGATTGTGTATGGTTGGTGTTGTTTCACTGAATGCCACAAGGAAGAAAGAAAGAAAGACACAGAAAGAACATGAATGTTTATTGGATTGTGTATGGTTGGTGTTGTTTCATTAAATGCCACAAGAAAGAAAGAAAGAAAGACACAGAAAGAACATGAATGTTTATTGGATTGTGTATGGTTGGTGTTGTTTCAATAAATGCCACAAGGAAGAAAGAAAGAAAGACACAGAAAGAACATGAATGTTTATTGGATTGTGTATGGTTGGTGTTGTTTCATTAAATGCCACAAGGAAGAAAGAAAGAAAGACACAGAAAGAACATGAATGTTTATTGGATTGTGTATGGTTGGTGTTGTTTCATTAAATGCCACAAGGAAGAAAGAAAGAAAGACACAGAAAGAACATGAATGTTTATTGGATTGTGTATGGTTGGTGTTGTTTCATTAAATGCCACAAGAAAGAAAGAAAGACACAGAAAGAACATGAATGTTTATTGGATTGTGTATGGTTGGTGTTGTTTCAATAAATGCCACAAGGAAGAAAGAAAGAAAGACACAGAAAGAACATGAATGTTTATTGGATTGTGTATGGTTGGTGTTGTTTCAATAAATGCCACAAGGAAGAAAGAAAGAAAGACACAGAAAGAACATGAATGTTTATTGGATTGTGTATGGTTGGTGTTGTTTCAATAAATGCCACAAGGAAGAAAGAAAGAAAGACACAGAAAGAAAGAAAGAAACAAACAAGTAAAATTGAAATTAAGAGAGAAACAAATAAAGTACTTCTAAGAATGAAAGTGTGAATGAACAAATCACTAATTGAATGAAGAAATGCTCAAAGTAATAATAACAGTGTTAAGTAGAAAGATTTGAATACGTAAAAATAACTGATCAGTAACCAATGTAATGAATAAAAAAAACCTGTTCTCTCTCTCTCTCTCTCTCTGGCACCAAGAGGTGATACTATGTTTAAGATTTGTGTACCAGGTATGTCGATTAATGACCTACACAGATGGCTTCGTTTAGTTCCAGTTACTCCTAACATTAAAGATGTAATTGTCCATATTGGCATCAATTCATGCCCCTCTGGACCTATCACACTAGATATGTGGAATGATCTTGTCACCCTACTTCTGAAAACTTTCCCACAGGCACGTGTGGCGTTTAGCTCAATACTTCCTGCCAGAGGCAAACACCATTTTAATAATTCTATAATTCCATCGAATTCAAACTTAAAAGATGTGTGTGAAAAGAATAAGTTATTTTCATTGATCATTTCCCCATGTTTTCTTCTGATACAAGTCTGTACAAAGACATGAAGCATCCTAGCCCCAGGGGTACTGCTAAAATAGCTGAAAATATCAAAGCTCTGTGGCGTAAACAGGCCGAAGATAGAATGCCCCTAAGGTCCAGTAGAACTGGTCCCCGAAGGTACACTCAGTCAAGCCAGTCCCATACAATTTATCCTCCCAGATTTTCAGACTTCAATCCCCCCTCTCCTGCATTCACCGCACACAACCAGGGATTCTACAATTCAGGACCGACATCACAACTCCCCCCTTCTTTCAGATCTTGTGATCAATACCCCCCTCTTGTGCCAAATTCACATCCTAGAGTGGTACAATCCCTTGTTCCTCCTAATTACCCCCCAACTTTCTTTCCCGAACATTCTCCAAAAAGTAATTTACGTGATTCTGTGTCAACTGACAGCAAACCAAAAGTCACTCCTTTTGTGGCTCAGTATCCAGAAATCAGAAATCCCCCGTCCTTCAAACTACACCTGAACAACTTCACCCCTTTACAGAACGTCTTTTACAAATGGCGTCGCAAATACTGGCGAGCCATCATTGGCCTGTTTACCAGCCTAATCATCCCCCGTTCAACCATTAAACCATTCCTGTTGTTGTATGAGGTTGCATGTGTCAGTACGCATTTGTGATTAGTATGAATATATTGGAATAGTTATAATGCGTATCAAATGGTGCACTGAATTTCACTGTGAGAGTAAGATTTTCTATATAAACTGAAATTCTAAAAAGTGTGCCGTGCGTGCGTGCATGCGTGTGTGCGTGCATGCGGGTGCGCGCGCGCGCTGGCGTGTGTGTGTGTGTGTGTGTGTGTGTGTGGTGCGCGCGCGCGCGCGCGTGCGCGCGCTTATTTGTGCGCGTGTTTGCAGGGCAGTATCAAAGAACCAGGAGTGGAAGAATTTGTATTCCACCAGATTGCATTTGTACTTCCTCGAAAGTGCGCATATAGGCCTATCTATGTATGTCAGTTACTGTAATGTGTTTGTATGCTCTTAATCATTATGGTGAGTCACAGTTTTTGCCGGGCCAATATTATTTCACCTGGTACTTGGTGCAAAAGAGTTTTTGAATTTGACATTGATTCATTTGTGCCTTTTGATCAAGAGTACCGTTGTTGTTTTTTTCTCTTTTCTCCTTCTTCTTCTTCTTGTCTTATATGAATGTGGTCTTTGGAAAAAAAAAAGTTGTTTGTTACAAACAGTTCGGGTTTCCGTTCCCTTTCTATATTTCATTGTTTATTATTGCGTATTATATTTGTACTTGGCTGCTATTTCCTTGTTTTCCTCTTTTGTTTTGTTACTGTACCATGCAAGTAACACGTAACGAGTGGCCATCTGCTGATGGCCTACGAGTAGGTTTTTTGAATGTTTGTCATTTACAAAATAAGCTTAATGATGCATCTGATATTCTTTTCAATCATGGTAAAAGCTTCCACATATTCGGCTTTTCCGAAACAAGGTTATCTCACCACGTGTCCGACTCAGAACTAACAATACCAGGTTATAATGTAGTACGCAAAGACCCATCCAAATTTAGAGAAACGGGTCTTATTATATATATTCATCAAAGTTTAAACTTTAAGCAAATCTCTTCTCTAGAAAAAATACCAAGTAGAATCGTTATGGATCGCATTACAGCTGAAAAAATCGAAACCTATTCTTTTAAGCTTTATATATAGAAACCCGGCGGAGCGAACTGATTGGATAGATGAATTCTCTTTAATGATGGAGGAAGCATCCTTATTCTCTTATGAAAATATATTACTAGGTGATTTCAATATTGATTTACTAAAATCGAACAAATCTTGGACAGAAACTTACAAATCATTTAACCTCGACCAACTAATAGACAAACCAACAAGAGTCACCGCTACCTCCCAAACACTTATTGACCATATATATACTTCTTCAGTTAACACCATGATAGAAATATGCTCACCGACGTTCGGTTGTAGCGACCATTCTCCAGTGTGTTTTACGTGGTCCAAGCGAGGAGTTAAAGTTCCAAAAAATTTCCACAAGATAATTACCTACAGAAACTTTTCAAAATTTGACAATGACTCCTTTCAGCGGGATTTAATGAACTCATTCCTTTCCACGGTCTATCAATTCACAGACCCCGACGAGGCTTTAGAAGTCTGGTATCATAGTTTCCTTAATGTTTATAATAAGCATGCCCCATTTAAAACAATGCGTGTTAGTAACAATCCTAAAAAACCCTGGATAACTAAAGATATAGACACTGCTACCGACTTAAGAGAGTCGCTGTTAGTGTCAGGGAGTCGAGATTCCTATAAAAAGCAAAGAAACTTAGTCAATTACCTAAAACGATCGTCAAAGAAAAAGTATTTTCAAAATCTTATTTCTTCCAAAGCAGATAACAGATCTATTTGGAAAGCGATAAACGAGCTTACTAATAAAAATGTTAAAGGTCATACTACCTCGCCAAAAGATTTATCATCTGATGTCTTGAATTCACATTTTTGTGACATAGCTAACTCAACAATAAAAATAAACAGAACGTCAGAAAATAAACTGGATATTCTTCAGGACTTTTGCAATTCTAGAAATATATCCTCTCTTTCAAATGTACCATTTATGGGTGTGCATGAAGTGTATAAATCTCTTAGTAACCTAAAACAAAGTAACACAAGTGGTCTTGATGGCATTGATGGGAAAATCTTGAAATTGTCAGCCCCGGTAATCGCCGAAACGCTTACCTACATCTACAACCTATGCCTTGCAAAAAATTATATTCCAAAAGCTTTTAAAGTTGCTAAAGTTATACCCATCTATAAATCAGGTGACTATGCTGATCCCTCAAATTATAGACCCATCTCCATTTTGTCTATACTCTCTAAACCTTTGGAAGATCACATAAACAAACACATTCTTAATCATTTCAACTCCTTCGGTCTGTTTCATCCAAACCAGTCCGGATTCAGGGCCAACCATTCTTGCCACACAGCATTAACTAATCTTGTTGACCAGTGGCTTACTAACATAAACAATAATAAAATCACAGGTGTTCTAGTAGTAGACTTTATGAAAGCATTTGATGTCATCGACCACAGTCTTCTACTTGAGAAATTAAAGATCTATGGCCTAACTGACAACGCTTTGGAACTTCTATCTTCATTTCTCTCAGACAGGAAACAGTGCGTTTCGGTAAATAGATCAAATTCTTCCATTCTACCTGTTAAGTACGGCGTCCCTCAAGGCTCAGTCCTTGGGCCAATACTATTTTCTATATATATAAATGATCTACCTCTGTTTTTTACAACTTTATGTGAGATGTTTGCTGATGATACCACTATCCACACCTGTCACGATAGATTAGATAGCATTTTTATCTCCTTACAAGAAAGTATCAACAAGTTATCTGAATGGTCTGAACTTAATCATATGCGACTCCACCCCCAAAAAACTAAATATTTATTAATTACTACCAGACAAAAACGTCAAAATCTTTCTTGTAGCAATCATTACCTTTGTATTAATGGCGAAAATCTCGAGGAAGTTGATCACCATAAGATCTTAGGTGTTATTATCGATAACAATCTGTTATGGTCGAATCATATTGCGTTATTATGTAAAAATGTGTCCAGAAAGATTTACCAGCTTTCCAGAATGAAA
>JAMYXO010005799.1:0-14783 GCA_033310375.1 Conus canariensis | reverse complement strand
AAAAATTTTTTGTGTTCAGTAATTTGAAACCCAAAGTCTTCCCAAAATAACTCGCTACAAAAATAAAGCCCCAAAATCGCATTTTTCGGCAGGAATACAAATTTCCAATTTCTCCTCGTTTGCAAAATATATAGGCAACGAAAACCCGTAAAAACTTGACAATATAGAACCGTTTCTACATTAAACAAAGAAGAAGTGTAAGAAACCCATAAAATGACAAAAAAAGACTGGAACTGGGCAATAAAGGGGCTGCATCAGGGGTAAAGCGATTTTGTTTCTTTAAATCTTTCCCGGGGAAAAGGCAAAGGTGGACACATTGGACAAAACAAAATGCAGTGAAGGGGAGAAGAATAAAAATGGTAGGGAATAATTATATGAACACCCAAACCCAAAAAAAAACCAAAACCCAACCTGGAAAAGAGACAAACCAAAGAAAAAAATCTCAATTTAAAAAAAATAAAAGGGGGAAACTCAGACCTTTCCACGAATTCAAGGTTGGTTTTGGAAGGAAAAAATTTCCCACGGACCCTGATAACATTTTAAGATTATGAAAAGGTCAAAAAGAGAAAACCAAAGGGCACTGGGGAAAGGTGTTATGACGTATTATAAGAAATTGCATGCAAGGTTGAGTAATTCATGAATTTTCAACGACAAAACGACACAATATATATTGCATCTTCAAGCGCAGATCCCAAATGTGTGAAAACAGGAGATATAAAGTGATGTACTTTAAGTGGCTTTTCTAATGGAATAGCGGGGGACTTTTGGCTTGAAAAACCCATACATATTAAACCCATATACTGCCAAAATTTTAACCGGGGAGTTCAGGCTCATGGTAATGACATTGACTTTTTTACAAAAAGAACACAATTTTTTTTTTTTTGTTAGAGCAGGTAAGCATGAAAACAACATGATATTAAGGTGTGTCTTTTATTATACTGGTTTTTGTTTTTTTTTAAATTTAATGCGGGTTTTTGGGTTTTTTTCCGAAGTCTTTTTTTTGGGTTCTTAAAATCTTTTTTTCTCTTTTAAGTTTTTTAATGTCATTTTTTTGGTTTTTTTTGAATTTTTTTTCCCTGTAATGTTTTTTAATGTATTTTTGATTTTTGATTTCATTTCTGTAATTCACCACAGCCCGAAAAACACTTAAAATAATTTTGACCAGTCCCCTTAAAAGGAGATACAAAGAAAACCGGGGAGTTACAAAGAAAACCGCGAAAAAAAAAAATGAAAAAATCAGGGGAGTAAGGAGGGGGGGAGGGGGAAAAAGGTGTAATGTAAATCAAATTACGTTTTTAATGGGAAAAAAGGGTTTTCCCAAAAATAAATCAAAGTGGCCTTTGAAAGATCATAGATGGGTATATACAATTACTTTGAAAGATATTTCTTCGACTGAGAAAAAGTGCCCGGGTTGTTCTCATCAGCAGAACTTTGAGAATTGGAAACGCTTACACCCGGTCAGGAAAAAAACAGAAAATTTTAACAAAAGACTACGTGATTTTTAGAAAACCCTCCCGTGCGAATGGATGAAAACATGATAAGCATGAAGTAATGATCGACCATGAATGGAAAATGGAGAACAAAAATGAGTACGTTTTTACTAAACAAAACGTAGGTATCTTAACACGATACAAACAGGATGAAGGGGCTAACAAAGAATGCTCATTGCGCTGTGTACACAGGAAAGATTGATTTTTTTCATGAGGGAAAAAAAACAAAAATTTTTCGAAAGAGCTAAAAGCGCTCCAACAATTTTCAAAAGAGTGTTTGTGCAGAACCTTTTTTGTATGATGTGCGCCTCTTTTAAAAAGATTCTGTTGAAATAAGAAGTCCGTCATACCGAATCGAGAAATTACGGACCAAAAGAAGAACGCGCAGTCGTGAAACAAACACTACTGCAGAAGTGAACATGCTTTTTAAACATGATCGACGTGAAAAAGAAATGTCCTTTGTTAGTAGCATTTTTCCTAAAAACCCCCAAAGACATGTTGTTATCCGCAAAACGAAACACTGAATGAAAAAAAAAAAGACTTCACAAATATTATGATTGATGGCTTTCTTGACAATGAAGGGGGGGGGGAGGGATGGGGGAGAGTGAATGGCAGTGTTGGGCAAAAAAGGGAAAACCCATCTGAAATTGACAAGGGCCTGACGTGTTATAGCGGGAAACGCTTTTGCAAAAAATCTCAAGAAAACGCTGAGTAATGAAATTATGTGGGTGTCTCGTTAAGTTACAATCGCCCGGCATGGGTAGATATTTGCTGTAAAATAGATAAAGGATGCCTCCGGAAGCAATGCTTTTCCGAGGAGTTGCCGCCCCTGATCTCAATATAAGCTGTGTAATGGGACAATTGAAGAAGCAAAAAAATTTGGGACTGTAACTTGATCCAGCGCTTTGGTGTAAGGGTTTAGAAGTATTTAGTAGCAGAGCCATGGCGTAGTTTGTGGAGTAAACAAGGAAATGTGTCGTAAGGATTAAATGCAGGGGTGGAGAGCGGGCTTATGTTCTGTGTGTGTCAGCTTCCATTTGCAGTGTATCGATTAGACGATTGTGGATCGAAAAAAGGGAGGGGGCCCCAGCTAAACAAAAAAAAACGAAAGAAAAAACCCCATCTTAAAGGAATATTAGTTACGACGAGTGGCGTTTAAAACGTATCTTAGTAGCATAGTTCCCAAAGGAAAGTAGAGAAAAAAACAAAGACGAAACAAGAAAAAGGTTCAGACACGGGGAAAATGTGGGGGGGATGGGTCAGTCGGGCGTAAACTTTGACCGTCGACCCTTTAGTCTTAAAATGTAAAAGCTATCCAGTAAAACCAATGAAGGGGTTGGGAAGGGGGGGGTGGTGATGGGGAACGCTTAGCGCGTTAACAGGAGAAAAGAATGTTTTGTGGGAAAACCCTGAGCTGAGTAAAACGGGGTGACAAAAGGGAAAAAAAAACAATAATACGCCAGCCGACCATGGCCCTCATTGAATGATAATCATCCATCCATCCCCAATCCTCTCTCTCTCACTTTTCTCTCTCTTTTTTTCTCTCTCTCCTCCTCCCCCCCCACCCCCCTTCTCTCTCTTCTCCTTCCCCCTCCCTCCCTCCCTCTCTCTCTCTCTCTCCCCCCCTCCCTCCCTCTTTCTTCTCTCTCTCTCCCTCTCTCTTTTCTTCCCTCTTCTCTCCTCTCTCTCCCCCAAATGTGCTTGTGGTTAAGCAAAAATCGGGGTAAAAGAATGCTGTTCGAGTGTGGCTATGTGTTTTCGTTCCTTTCGCCGGGGGCCGAAATAGCTCTTTGGGTGAGTGACGGCTGTGCCCCTGGGGTTTTGGGTTAAATTTTTGTTAGAGGGGGTTAACCCCTGGGAGTTAACTTTGGGTTTTGATTTCCCCCAATAAGTCCTTCAAATGAAAAATAAATGAGGTTCGTGTGTGAAGCACCCAAAAAATTTGCACAACATAAAAATCCTCACCAACTTTCGGAAGAAAAGGCCTTTTGGCCGTGGGTATGGATGACACGTTAAAACCAGCATGCCCTTCTCCAAAGTGGAGTTTGACCCTTAATGGGGGGAAAAACAACAACAACAACAACAAAAAAAGGGTCATACACAAAAAAAACCCATCCCGTTTATACAGGCAGTTCCGCGGACTATACCTGCGTAAAAAAAAGAAAGAAAAAAAATGCGTCCCCCAAAAGGGTACAACATAATTCATCCAAGGCAATTGGCCTTACCTTTGGGGTTTTGATCCCGAAAGTGTCCTGTGGTTGTAATGACTGCCTTTTTGCCCCATTTACAATCCTGGGGATTCTATTTAACTAACCCCCCCCCCCCCCCCCCCCCCCCCCCCCCCCCCCCCCCCCCCGATTTTTATAATTTGATCGTGTGTATTTTTGAAACCTTTAAAATTTTTCATTTCAGAATAAAGCTGTTAAACCGTACATTTTTGGTTAAAAGGAAGCTTAAGATCCCTAATTTAAAAAATTGATGATGTGTTTAAAATAAAGGCAAGTCAGGGAAAGGTCCTACCGCAGTTATCATATGAACAAATCTTGCACAAAATTTGGAAAGACAGTATCAAAAAGTCAGAAAACAAAAATGGCAAGAACCCAAATCTTTTATAGCAGATCAACATGTAAGCAAAAGGGGAATATGTAATGTATTTGGAACCAAAATAATTTTGTGGTTTTGGCGTGCGTCCGGCGGCGTTGGCGTTTGTGTGGTGGTGTTGTGTGTGTGTGTTTTGGGGGTGTCCCCCTTTTGTCTCCGGTTGTGTTTTGGTATTTGTTTAGTGCCTTGGTGGGTGCGTGTCAGGGGTGCATGCGTCCCAGTAGTATTTCATTTTTTACCTTTTCACAAAATTGTGTGATATTAGCGAGAGAGAGGAGAGAGAGGAGGGGAGAGAAAGAGAGGGGGAGAGGAGAGAGAAGGGAGAGAGAGGTGCGTGGTGTGTAAGAGTAGTGGGGTAAACTAGGTGGTGGGGAAAAGGGGGACGCAAAAATAGGAATAATTCTACGTTAAAAATTTTAGTAAAATATCTAAAAGGATAATATTTAAACAAAGGTAACTTTGAAAGCAAAAACAAAATCAAAAAAACATCATCCGTCAGCCTAATAAACATGGAAATTTTACCTTGAGTCTACATCAAATAGTCCCCGGGGGGTGTTGTGGTGTGTGTTGTGGGTGTGTGTGTTGTGTGTGTGTGTGGTGCGTGTTGGGGTGTGTGTGTGTGTGTGTTTTTCGTGTGTCAGTTTCGCGTGAGTGCATGCAAGCGGCGTGTATGGTGTATTTTGTGTGTGTGTGTGTGTGTGGGTGTGTTGGGTGTGTGTGTTTTTGTGGGGGTTGGTGTGTGTGTTTTTGGGGGGTTTGTGTGTTGGGGTGTGTGCATATTTTATGTGTGTTTGTGTTGTGTGTGTGTTGTTGGTGGTGTGTGTGTGTTATGTGTGGTGTACGTGTGGGGTGTATGGTTGTTGTGTGTGTTGTTGGTGTGTGGGCGCGCGCGCGCGCTGCTATCTGTGTTTTTTGTGTACGCGTGTGTCCGTTTATATTATATAAATTTTATATAATAATTTATATTATTATATATATGTGTGTGTGGTTGTGTGTGGGGTGGTGTGTGTGTGGTGTGTTGTTCTTGCTTCCTGTTAGATGTTTGCTTTTGAATTTGCTTTTTACCAACCTTGCCCTGTAATCTTTTTTTAAAGACAGATCTTTCTTTTTTAACGATGAATTTGAGATATAGGTTGGTTGGCTTTTCTTTCCTGTCCTACTCTGTGGCCCCAGCAATGTAACAGTGGTAGTCTTTGGACCCACTGAACATTGAGAGAGAGAGGGGAGGGAGAAGGGAGAGAGGAGAGAGAGAGAGAGAGAGAAAAGAGGAGAGAGGAGAGAGAGAGGAGTTGCAGCTATCTTTATCGAACGTACTCAAGATCATTCGAACCGCCTTTTTTTTTTAAATAGTAGGGTTTTTTTTTTTGTTTTTTTTTTTTGGTTTGTTGTAAGAAAATTTAATTTGGCGGTCCCTATTGATCAATACCGGCCCCGTTTCAATGAATTTCATAAAAATGTACACACAATCAAAAAAATCACAATTCAATTTTTCTCTCTCTTCTTCTCTCCTTTTCTCTTTTCTCTCTCTCCCTTTTTCCCCTTTTCTCTCTTCCTTCACTCTCTTTCGGTTTAGTCGGTACTTTTCTGTCAATTGCTTGTAAAAGATGTTTTGAGGGGATTTGTTTTCTGGCACAAAAAGTTTGATTTATTTTCAATTTTGTTTTGATGCTGTTTTATTCTTCCGATCGTGAAGCAGACATTTGTTTTTCTTTTTTTTCAAAACATACTCCAACATGTTTAAAAACAGTTCAGTCATCCCGGCAAGGAGTATGCTTATTCTACAGTTTGAACCGTGCTCTAAAGACTCGGTTTTGGGCCCCTCGTTGCTTTGTTTGCGTGCCAGAACTTGTTTTGAAAACTGTGTGTTTTGATTGGGAAAACCATGCTATGCTAGTGTTTGGGGGAAATTTATTGCCCTTTTTGTGTAAGCCCAGGGAAAAAGTGGGATTTTCATTTTGTGACTAAATTTCCCTTTCCCGCCCAAGTTATACCACAGATAATTGCAACTTAGGGTTTACCCCAAGGGACACAAAAGTTTTTCTTGTTTTGGTGTGTAGGGGAGGGGGGAAAAAAAAACCCTTATCTAGATATAGACGCGCAATTTTAAAAAGGGATGCAATTAAAAGGTTTTTTATCGCCGTTTTGAAGCATTTCCCTATTTTGTATGACACATATATTCAGACATCGCACAGTTATTGCCCAGCGAGTAGGGGAAATGTTATGTGTGGGGGTTGTGTGGGGGTGGTGTTGTGTGTGTGTGTGGTGTGTGTGGTGTGTGTGTTTAAGTTATTTTGAAGGATTCTTAGAGGAGTGTCTAGATTTAAACGTGAAGGGGTGAGGTTTAGGAGAAAATGACGAAACGTAGGTCCGACATTTTTTGATCTCTGTTGCCCTTTTAAAATTTTTAAAATAAACGTATAGGCATTAACCGTTGAAGTGAAAAAGACTGAAATAATTTGAAAAGAGAAGGGGTTAGTTAACCCCCAAGGACACAGACAAACAGGATTGTTGGCCCGGCGGTAACTAAGCCCCTCCCTTTCAAATCTTGCTTCATTTTCCCCCTGTCACTCCCCTTTTTAAACAGAAATGAACATGTTTGATACTGAAGGGAACCAATGGCGCCATAACATGATATGGGGTGACCGGATAATAGAGGTGCGTCATTCATCTGGTTTTAGGTCTAAACCCTACTTTCCTTTCCTTTTTGAGTCCTTTGTTGCTTGCTTTGTAAGATTTGTGTTTGCAAAGTATTTTCATAATAAAAGGAAAAGCAATATCAAAAAAAATTTGTGGTTGTGTCTGTTTTGGTGGTACTATTTTTTGGGTACAGATGGTTTTAGTACCCCGTTTTTGTGGCATGCGGCGTGCGTGATTGTTACGCGGTTGTGTGTGGTGGGGGGGTGCGTGCGTGCGTGCGTCCCGTCGTGCGTGCGGCGGGCGTGCGTGCGGCGCGCGCGCGCGCGCGGTGTGGTGTGTGTGAAAATGCCTTTTTCCTTTATTGTCCTAATAGTTTATTGTTTAAAAATAATAGATTTTTTTTTAATGTGATATGTGATAAAAAAAAAAATTTTTTGCCCCGTGTTTTTTCCCGTTACCCTTTCCCATCAGAGATATGGGTCATGTTTTTGTATACGGTGGGGATTTTTGCTTTCCAAATCTTTAGGATATGTCCCCAAAATAAAATTTGTTATTAACAGTTTTTTAAAACATGAAACAAAAAGTCAGAAAGAATGATCACTTTAAAAAGTATCGCAGTAGGGCAGAAAAACAACACACAGCCCACAGCACCCCCCCACGGACCACGACAACAGACAAAACACCCCCCCACCACACCACAACCACCACGCAGCACGCCCACACCACAGAAACACACGCCCCCGCAGTACACAGCACGCCGCACCAACACACATGTGCGCGCCCTTTCTCCTCTCTCTCTCCTCTCTCTCTCTCTCTCTCTCCTCTCTCTTTCTTTTCTTAAATGTGTCTGCTTTCACTCCGTCAGTGCCCATCATTTTTCCCTTTTTTATTCTCCTGCGTTAGATACTGTCAACAGTACTTTGTTCCCCATTTTTCACCATGGGTGGGCATGGACAATGCGAAGATTTTACCAAGGAGGAAACACCCGGAAACAAAAAAATGGGATCGGGTTAGGCTAAAAAATGCTCCCTTAAACACGAAATCGGTGGTTCCATCTGGTCAGTAAAGGGTTTTAAAAAAATATTCATATATCGCATCGTGCCATCCCATCTCTCCTTCCTTCCCCCGCCGCACCCCGTTAAAGTCTTTCCCTTGTGCAGGGCTTTTTCCCACGGGTTTCCCCCCACCCCTTTTTATGCCCGCTTTTTTCTTTGCTATCATCCCGGGCGAATTTGTTTCTCTCTTGATCCATGCACCAGTGTCGACTTTGCAAAATGATGACAGCGAGCTGATCGGGGCCTCAGCTTTCCTGAAACCCAGTTCGACCCCGTTTAACAGCATACGAAAACGGGCGCGCGGGGACCCAAAACCCCACACACAAACACACACACAACACCACCACACCCCCACACCAAACCACACCAACACACACCACAAGCACGCACGCCGCACCCCTCACACCCCACACACAACACACAAAACCACACACCCCACACCCACACCCCACAAAATACAACAGGTGCGTGCGCACGCCGCACGAAACGCACGCACGCACGCACCCCCCAACACACACAACACACAACCCCAAAAAAGGCACAGAAAAGGGAGAGAGAGAGAGGAGGAGAGAAAAGAGAAAAAAGAGAGGGGAGGAGGAGAGAGAGAGAGAGGGGGGGGGGTGGGGGGAAGGAGAAAAAAATGGAATAAGAAGGCAATGCTTATTGTTTTTCAAAGGAAAAATGTTGACACACATAGCCATTTTTTATATTTTTCTGTTTCTATTTTACGAAGCAGCACTTAATGAAAAAACGCATGCATGAAAGTGGTAAACAAACAAAACAAAAAAAAAGCCAAACCCAAACAAACTACAACCTCCAAGCCAAAAAGCAATCCGACATCAACAATGAAAAATGCAAAAGAAAGAACGAAAACGAAAATACAACCACAAAAAAAGATAAAAAAAAAAATATGAAAAAGAATTAAAACAATAAAAAATGACCAAAAAAAATAAATAAGTAAATAAATAAATAATAAATGAATGGAAAATAAAATTGACCAACAAAATAATGAACAAAGAATTAATCAATAAATAAACACCAAATAAATAAATAAATAAAAAAAAATTAAAAGAATGATAAAAAAATATTAACCAACACCGCCCAGTTTTCCATAGTTTTTTTACCCAAACATATACAACAGTCTGAAAGATCATACACCCCATAGGTTTCCCCCTTTTCTCTCTCTCTCTTCTCTCCCCTCTCTCTTCCTCTCTCTCTCTCTCTCCGTTCAAAATTTTGTCTAAGGTATTCCCCAAAAAAAGCATACTGACGTCTTTCCTTTTCAATGTAAAAAAATAGTCAGCAGCTGCAAAGATGCCCCGGCGTAACAGAAAAGGCCCGATAGGGAAATGACCACGAAAAAATTTTCTGCTGAATCGCGAAAATTTTGCCCCTGCCCTCTCATTTCCTTTTTTTTCATGAATCAAGTAAAACATTGGCAACTTCTACGGAAAACAATATGTATATTTAAACTTTGGGAAATTTTTTTACATTGAAAAGAGGCTACCTGCCCCAAATTTTTTACTTTTTTTTTTTTCCCTTCACTCTTTTTTCTTCTCTCTCTCTCTCTCTATCTCTCTCTCTCTCTCTTCTTTTTCCCCTCTCTCTCTCCACTTTGGCTGTTTGTTGTTTGATTTGAAGTATTACAATGTATCCAGGTAATGTGAATTGTTTTAAAATTTTTTTGCTTTCCCCCTTTAAACAACCTTTTGTGCAAAACCCTGCTTTAAAAGCTTTTCCTTTTTCACAGAGAAACTAAGAAAAAAATAAAAAAACAAAAAACCATCGATAAAAAAATTTAAGCCAATAATAAATATCGTTCAAAACCCAACACACCCCCACACCGCGCGCGCGCGCGCGCGCGCGCGAAAGCACAACCACACTCACTACTCACATAAACACACAAACACCACACACCACACCACACACAAAATAAATTTCTCTCTCTCTCTCTCTCTCCCCTCTCTCTTTTTCCCCTTCTTCTCTTTTACGTAATAAAACCCCCATACATAAATATTTCTGTCGAATGCATATATGTCAATTTTCCCCATAAAATTTCATTCATAAACCCATATTATATTTGATCATTTGCCTAAGTGTTGATAAACATTTTTTTGGGTTTTGTGGACGCCCTTTTGGTTTTGTACTTTTGTCGACAAGGGAAAAAATGAACGTTTAGAAAAAAAAAAAAAAAAAAACTTGTTTTTTGGGCGGGGTTTAAAAAAAAAAAAAAAACAAAAAAAAAATGCATGAAAAAATAAAGTAAGATAAACAGTAAGTAAAGAATAAAAATTTAAAATGAATAAAAGTGATTAGTAATAAACCAAAAGGAATTTAAAAAAATGCTGATCAAAATCCGAAAGACTAAAAAACCTACTGATGGGTGCTTTTTGATAATTTGTCTGCAAAAATTTATGAAAAAATGCCCAAAGACCTTTCCCATTCAAAGAAAAAATGATAAGAAATATCCAAAAGAAAGTCTGAACTCGGTTTTCTGTTAATGTATCTATAAATTTCCATTAAAAAAGCCCAAATTTTAAAAAAACAAAAAACAAAAAACAAAACTTTTGATCACGTGCGTAACATTTTAAAAATTTTTAAACAGTGAAAAATTTGCAAAATTTTAACTTTTTTTTGGATCGGGATTTCAAGGAAAAAAGTGATGTAATTGGGGGGGAAAAAAAACCCCGTTGTGAATAAAGGAAAGTGGAAAACAAAAATCAGAGGGGAAAAAAATGAAAATAGATTAAAGAGGGGAAAAAACATCCCCTTTTTTATTCCCAAAAAAATTTTCCCCCTTTAAAAAAAGCAGATGGAAAAGAAAAAAAAAAACATTAAAAAAGAAGTGGCAAAAAAGGTGCGACCAATATGGTTTTATAGAAAAAAGAAATATGTGTCCCGATTCGCAAAACAGGCAAAAACCGTGATTGAATACCTTCTTCTTTCATGAATGGGAGTAAAAAAAAAAATAGGTCACCTCCCCCGTTTAGAGTATACTGACGCGGGGTTTTTTTCCCAAGCCCCCCCTTACGCCCTTTAACAAAAATAAGTGGGTTTTGTTCTTCTTTTTGTAAACTTGGTGTTTTTTTTTGCCTGAAGTACAAGGGGTCGTAATCGTGGTTTTGTTTATGATTGTTGTCTGTCAAGTAGTGTATTTTCCATTCAAATTTATACTTCAACCCTTTTTAATATTCAAAAGACTAAAATTCGTGATACCAAACCCGAGATTTTTTTTCAGATGTTTATTGAAATCCATAGAAAAGTAAAGACCATGCAGGTACAAAATGCTAGATGTCAAAAAGCTCATTTGTTTTAAAATGGGAAAGCCTGCTTTTACCGAATTCTTAAAACTCTGACAAAATCAAAATAAAACTTTATGTCCCCCCGCACCCGACTTTTCTCAAACCCAAAACCCAAAATTATACATTTAAATTTTACCCAAACCCCGGGTTTTTCTTGTTAGAATCAAAGTCAACTAAAAGATTGGAAGCTTAGGTTAAAAATATGGGATTCGTGTTAGCTTTAACCCAAAAAACGAATAGAAAAAGACGTTAAAAAATAGGGAAACCGTTTTCCCGATATAAAAATCATAAGTTGACACAGATACCCCCACAGATTTTTGAATGTATGTAAATGTGGTCACCCCCTTGAAACGCATTGAGCCCATTTTGGGATATATTGTTTTTTCAAGACCTTTAAACGTCCCCAACCAGGCTCCCAAAGAAGCATTTTTAAAAGGCTGTTTTCACCACTCTTGAGTTACGTCTGTGTCTCTGTTCTGAGAGTTTTGATTTTACGTTTCCAGCAATGCTATTTAAAAGCCTTTCTTTCTTTTGCAAAATTTTGTTTGTATTCCCCTACTTTCAACAAAAAAACTCGACAGTTTAAATAAAAGTACAATTTGGGGGCTTGTATTCTTGTAACTTCCTGAATTTGGGCGACATCATGTATAAAAGTCTCATACCCCTATATCTGGTCATAATCATTTTGCACCCCCCTGAACAAGCATTAAAAGTATGTGGTTTCTTAACGTTTACATCAGTTTTTTTGATAACCATTTCAATGTGCGGATCCCCGGGTAGCTGTCATATCAAAAATTTTTTGTTAATTAATAAAAATTCATTCCAAAAACCCCTTTTCACAAAAGTGTTTACAACAGTGTCTGGAAAAGTGTTCTATATTTGCAAAAAATTAAGTTCAGGATAACAGCAGGGAAATCAGGGTTGGGAAAAGAATTAGTGATTCACTACATAAAATAACAGTTTTCAAAAAAATGTAGCAAAATATCCTTTTTATATCCCTTGATCAAAACAATAAAGAAATCAAAGACCTAGTCCCCTTTTTGATACGTATTGTATGATTCCTGGTTTTCCCCCCCAATGCATTTAAAAAGCAAAAGGAGGTTTTTACACATATTTAACATCGTTTTTTGTTTTTTTGTGGTGTTTTGTGTGTGTTTATAATTATTCGTGTTTTTTTTTTTTTTTCCTTTTTCAGAATTTACCCTGATAATGGACAGCTAGAGCTAACAAAACCCGAAATTTTCTCCCAAACCCTTTTAATTTTTTTCAGATTGGCTTTTAATCGCTAAATCAATTATACACAAAACGAAAATGCATGCAAAATATATAAATTCGTAGCACAACGATTCCATTTTCAAATTTGGGTGCAGATGCCAGTGAATTAGCACACACGTATAGACATTTTGATTGTGCAATGAATGTTTTGAATAGTAAAGGAAAGAAAATTGACGGTGAAGAAGACTTTTTTCAACCGCGGCGCTGAGAGAGAAAAGAAAAGGAGAGAGGAGAGAGAGAGGAGAGAAGAAGGAGAGAAGAAGAGAGAACAAAAACAGAACGAAAAGAACAAAATTTTTATTAAAAAAAGGCCAAACCCCCCTTTAAAGGGGTGTAAACAAAAACAATTTATCATAAAATTTGAATGCATGTACCCCTTTTAAAAACCCCGAAACTAGGTCAAATGAAAGCTGAAAACCAGTTTCCCCAACTTAAAAAGGAAAATAACGAAATTATAAAGAACATCACACTTCGCACATTTTAGACTAAATTCAAAAAATTTTCACTTTCCACAAAAAAATTTGTTAAA
The DNA here is from genome assembly GCA_033310375.1 of Conus canariensis. Lineage (NCBI taxonomy): Eukaryota > Metazoa > Mollusca > Gastropoda > Neogastropoda > Conidae > Conus > Conus canariensis. The sequence goes on along the minus strand of JAMYXO010005799.1, from coordinate 1,894 downwards.
TCAAGAACAGTATTTTTCCTTTTCTTAAAGGCTTTGTAAGTATACAGCAAGATTTTAACGATTCTGTCTTTTGTGATGTTGAATAATGTTAAAACTGAAAACACTAGGTTATTTGATATTTTGGTGTATTAAACGTGTCTTTAAAACATCGAAAGAGGGCAACAACAAAAAAGTGAATTTATCATCTTGGCAGATTTCACAATGGGCATTTCATGAACCCCCCGCTATCCCCGTTATATTTTGAATGTGCTTTATAATTAGAATCCCAAATCTAAATCTTGTTAGTGTGTATCGTTAAATCTGTCCAAATCCAAAAGTATATTTCCAGATCATAAGACATTTGCATTTTTTGAGTTTTAAATCTGTCACTGTCATCCCTATGCAATTCCAGTTTTCCACCCGCAATCGATTAAACTTTGTTTGAACTCTCTTATAAAAGAATTTATACATCCACACCTTTTTTTCCCCTAATAACATAAGCCTTTTTATTCAAAACATCCGAAATTTTTAAAACCCCAATTGACTTTTTCCTTTTTGACAAATTTTTAACATTTATATGCTTTGAAAGGAGTCTTGCTCCTCCATTCGGTTAAATTTTAAACCCGTATCTAATGAGAGACAGTAGAATTAATAAACAGGGGGAAACGATTTTAATTCACATATACAAGATCATTTGGGTTTTGATACTACCCCCAAATACTTCTTTAAACAAACAAATGAACATTTTTAGATAAAGATTTTAAACCCCCCAAACTCAGCACCCTATGGAAAACAAAGATTTAATCTGGAAACGAAAAAACTTCAAAAATTTTAACGGTTATTATTAATGATTTAATTCGAAAAGCACTCGTTTCCCTTTGTTTGTAAACTTGGTGCAGGCTTAAAAAAAGTTGAAAACAAAATATAGGTTCAATAGAATTCATACATTCACTTAACATTGCCCCTAAAACCATCTCCTGTGCTTGTAGGTATCCCCCTTTTTTAAAAACCATAATGTAGATTTTTTAAATTAACTTTAAATTTTAACTGGCATAGCTTTATGGAGATTTTTTTTAGTTGCGTTGCAACCCAGCCACAGTTTTGACAATAGTTAATGTCAAGCAAACAAAGAAAAAAAATTCATAATCCATATTGGATTGCACCCAAATTCCATTTTCATAATTTTGCGCAAGTTTGTTAATAAATAAACAAAAAGAAGAGGATACAAATATCGCCCCTTTTTTCCACCGTTGTACAATTGTTAACCTTGTTCTGTGTACCCCCCCGAACTCAAATTTAACAACCCCCAAAAAACTTTTAACAATCTGTAAAATTTTTCCCTAATTTCATTCTTTAAAAAATAGGGGCCCCGTAATTTTTTTGAAATTGGTCGAACGCTTTTCAAATCAAGAAGTGCATACAGTTTTCTATTACATGAAAATTTTTTTGAATGACGCTAAAAATGTAAATAGTGATCGGTTGTAGAATAATTTGTTTAAACCCCGTTGGAATTCACGGTAAAATGTTTGCTCAAAACCCCTCCTGTAATCTTGAAATTAAAATATAGACTGTATATTTTGCTCTTTTTGAAAGAGAAATTTTCTGTAATTATTTGGGTGTTAATGTTGTTTTTTAAAAAATGGAAACCAAAAATAGATTCTTTCCCTAAAAAAGGTTTGACCCGTGTCAAAAAGAAAATTGAAATATTTTACAAAAAAAACCCGTTACTCATCTCCCGATTTTTTTTAAAAGCTCTCCAATTATACCATCCCGTCAGCTGTTTTTATTTTAATTTTCTCATGAGAGTATGATTTTCTTTTGAAATAGGCCGATTCAGAAAATTTTAATCTCATAATCATCATTTATGCATCATTTCCATTTCCTTTATCTCGTTTCATTATCTGAAAAATTATCT
>JAMYXO010005798.1:7500-14784 GCA_033310375.1 Conus canariensis | reverse complement strand
ACCGATCAGGCATGTGACAGGCAAAGCAAAATCAGTCAGCTGTAAGTTGCCGCCTGCATCCACTGGAATAATTTGTGCTGTGTACATGAGTGCAAACTGGATTATGAATGAGAACAAATAAAAAGTGAACATCGTGTTTTTAAAACCCGATTCATATCAATTTACGACGAGCACGAACGAGAAAACGAGTCGAAAGTTGAGGATATGAGTGAAGGTGGAGTTCAATCGAAACAAAGGATTGACAGGGGGAAAAAAAAATCAGCGAGAAAGCAAACGAAAAACACTCACCGGTTGAACATCGCCTTTGTGACCCAGTTTCACGACCTCATTTCTTTTACGTCTGTCTTTTTCTTCGCCAGTGGCGAGGGTCACCAATATCTTCGTTGGGAAACGAATCAACACCTCACAATCTTCCTGCAAACAAGTCTTTTGAAACGTTGCCAGACTGACGAGAGACGACTCGGCGGTAACATTAGCCACCTTTCAACTTTCACCAGCCTTTATCGCTTCGGACTAACAAGTGGCAAGCAGCGTCGACGATAACAGCCTCGCTACAAAGTTCCTGCCAAAACGCTTTCCGCCTCGTTGGAAAACCCACTGAGTAACTTGAAAGAAAAAAAAGGCATACAGACAAAAAAAAAAAAAAAGAAAAAAAAGAAAGAAAAGAAACGGGAGGGCGAAAATGTCAGACGAGGGCAAAGTTCTGTCCTGACGTCTGCGTCTGCCAGTGGCGGTGAAGGTATAGCAGACGACCGGCAAACCCGCCACACAGCTTGGAGCAGAGCGTAAACAGAGATCAGCTGGTAGAGTGCTCGCTTCCCTCAACGTGGGTTCTCCCCAGCACGCGCTAAGCCCAAAGTTTGCTGAAGCCGTCTGGCCCGTCTCGTCCCTGCCAACCGTTTGACAGATTGTCGTCTGCGTTTCAAAACGGGATCTCGGGGCGCGTGCCGCTCGCGTGAAGCGCGCCCGCCATTCCGGCGACCTTGCCCCTGCCAATCAATGTCAGTTTCGGCTCACCCTGCCCCTTTCCCCTTTACACCAATCAGGTTCTGAAAAAAAATGGATGGCGGTGGTGGCGGCGGGTGTTGAGAGAGAGAGAGAGAGAGAGAGAGAGGAGGGGGGCTAATAATGAGAGACGTCTTTGAGAAAGGCTTTGTTGAGTGTTGGAGGGTGAAGGTGGGTGGGGGGGGGGGGGGGGATGATTTCATGTGGTGGATTTTGATCGCGTCACTTGCTGTAGGGGTCTGTGTAGGGGGCATGTCAATCCGTTGCCGGACTCAGATGACCCACAGTGAGCCTGGGCACGGCAGTTGCCATGCTGACTAGTTCGACACCAGTGTGCGTGTTTACCTCTTTGGCTTCACTGTCAATAAAGCAAGGCCTGTCATTATTTTAAGGGGCAGTCCGCTCAACTGGAAGATCGGAGTTACTGCTGCCTGCTTATTTTCCTCCCCCCCCCCCTCCTCCTCCCGAATTCCTCCCCCTCCTTTCTCCCCCCGCCCTCCTCTCCCTCCCTTCTCTCCCTCCTCCCCCCTCTCTCATAACTGCTGCCTGTTTACTTTCGTCGCTCTCCCCTCTCCCTCCCGAACCTCCCTCTTTCTCCTCTCTCTCATTCTCTCTCGCTCTCTCATAACTGCTTCCTGCTTACATCCCTCAGTCTCCCATCCATCTCTCTCTCTCTCTCTCTCTCTCTCTCTCTCTCTCTCTCTCTCTCTCTCTCTCTTCTCTCATAACTGCTTCCTGCTTACATCCCTCAGTCTCCCATCCATTCTCTCTCTCTCTCTCTCTCTCTCTCTCTTACACCAGAGACGTGAAGCCTCTACGTCTCTGCGCACACGCACACACATAACTGCTGCTTGCTTACTCTCTTCACTCTCCTATCTTTTCTCTCTCTCTCTCTCTCTCTCTCTCTCTCTCTCTCTCTCTCTCTCTCTCTCTGACAAAGTGGCTCAGTGTTTGAAACAAGCCTTTACTGGTTCAGATGCTTTACACCCCGTATCGCTTTCCAAACCTTCGATGCCATGTTAGCACAGAATCTTTCTGAAGACGAATCATTTACATTCTTCACAATCTGTCACAACGCACGATGACATAATGCATTAAATGTACAATGTACCATGTAATTATGCGCTTGAATATCATTCCCAGGCTTCTCAAATCAATGCTGTCTCATACTTTATCATAATCTATGTAATGTGCCTTCCTGCTTGCATTCCCCTGCTGACGTTTAGAAAGACGGATAACGTCGCTTACAGCCCAGCCGACCGCAAAGGGCCATGTCAGGGCTGTCATCTCGTTGAAGTCAACTCTCAAAATGGATTGAAAAAAAAAAGAACATACAAACATAACTCATCAAACACAGATTTTCTAAAAGACTACACAGGGATTTCGTTAAAATCTTTCATTCATAAAATCTTAGATCGGATTAGAAAAAAAAGGTTGGTCTCTTTCAGAAATTCAAAAACCAACATCAGGTGGGACATTTCTGAACAAGATTTTCATGGAATCTGCTGTAAGGTGTTTGTGTCTGACATCATGGAAGTCGCAACACTCTTACTGTGAGTTCGTAGCCTACATATCATGGAATGCACCACAGAGCTTCTTCACTTTTCAAAAGATCTGTTGACGTTTTCAGATACTATCGTTTCATGGAATTTTGCTTTACTAGTTCATCGTGATTAAATCTAGTCGTCAGACAATACAGGCATATTAATCGCCGAGGAATTCCTTTCTTTCTTTCCTTTCCTTTTTTTTTTTCTTTGTTGCAGTTTCATAAAAAGACTTGTGAGTACATTTGGACAACATCGATCCCTTAAAGACACACAGAAAGGTTATTGTGCGCATTTATCTCACAAGAGGAAATATTTGTGAGAGTTCCCAAATTCACGGTTTATTTTAATTTAAGTGTGTGTGTGTGTGTGTGTGTGTGTGTGTGTGTGTGTGTGTGTGTGTGTGTGTGTGTGTGTGTGTGTGTTCGCGCGCGCGCTCATGCGCGCGTGCATGCTTCGAAAACTCAACTTAAAGGAATCCTTAAAGACTGCGAGGGGTAAACAACAAGGACAACAGCAATAATACAAGACAAACAAGCAAACAAACCAAAAACTAACAACCGTCTATGAACTTAACAACGCTCACAACGCCAAGTATTCACAAGCATGCACATTGTAATTATCATAACAGCACGGATCAGCACCGAACCCAACTGATTCCTACCGTGTCAGAAAAGCACACAACGGCCCACCCTTCTCTCTCTCTTCAAAAGATTCATATTATTCAAACGTAGCCTGAATATATCTTTTCTTAATGTGAAGCTGCGACAACTCACAAAAAAAAAACAAAAAAAAAAACAACAACAACAACAACAACAAAATATATATATATAATGCTGAACAATATATATATATATATATATATATATATATATATATATATATATATATATATATATATATGCATGATTATCATCATTACCACTACCACCACCATCGTTATCATTCTCATCATCATCGTCATCTTCATCATTATCATTGTCGTCATCATCATCATCATCATCATCATCATCTCTCTCTCTCTCTCTCTCTCTCTCTCTCTCTCTCTCTCTCTCTTCCACCCCACCCATTCCCACAATATCCCCTTCCCCCCTTCTTTTGCCTTTAAATAAATAAGTCCTCTTTAATATTGACAGGGAATACATGGAGGTCTACCATTTTTAGAGATCGGATCCGCATAATCTCTAATCTTACACACACACACACACACACACACACACACACACACACACACACACACACCCTCCCTTCACCCCACCCTCTTCACCCCTTTGCGGCGTGCTAACTGAAAAGCCCGAGTGACTGAAAATAAACTGGCGGACTGACTGACTCATTCTCCCCTAGATAGGCATCAGTGAGATGACAAAGATCACGTGAAGGGGGGGGGGGGGGGGGGGGGGGGGGGGAGGAGGAGGAGGAGGTGGAGGAGAAAATGGGGGATGAAAAGACGGAGGCGGTAATAAAGGTGGGGAAGCAGAGACAGTGAGAGGAAGGGTGGGGTGGGGGGTGGCAAAGAGGAGGGAAGGGAAGGGAAGGGGGGCATTCTGGGGTTATGGTGGAGGGTGGTGGTTGACGGGTGGTAAAGGTGATGGTGATGGTGATGGTGATGATGGCGGTGTGTCCGCTCCATGCCTGGAGAGTGTGGTGGTTGGCGGTGATGTTTGATTCATGACGGCTGATTCGTGATGGTTGTGGTGGTGGTTAATGCCTCTGTCTGTCTGTCTGTCTGTCTGTCTGTTTATCTGTCTGTCTATCTGTCTTTCTGTCTGTCTGTCTGTGTATATGGTGTATATACCTGTCTGTCTATCTGTCTGTTTATCTGTCTGTCTGTTGATCTATCGGTCTGTCTGTCTATCTATCTATCATCTAACTATATATCTGTCTGTCTGTCTATCCATCAATCGATCTGTCTGTATGTCTATCTATCTATCCATTTATCCGTCTCTCTGTCTGTCTGACTGTTTGTCTGTCTGTCTGTCTGTCTGTCTGTACGTCTGTCTGTGTACGTGTCCCGGTGGGAATGTTGGGAACTGTTTCAGTGCACATTGCATCCTGGGCATCTGCGAATTCTGTGCTATCAGTTTCTTCTTCTGTGTGACTGTCTTCGTCGGAATTCAACATTTCTTTCTTTTCATCTGTGGTTTTTCTGCCCTCATGGTCATTCTGCTCTCTTTGTTCCACTTTTGGGTCATAATTTATAACACGCCATCATTTTCCATGTGATTTGGCGACCAGGTAGTGAGGCTGTCTGCAGACTGTCTGTGTCTACTGGGGAGACCGGGAGTGGTTGTGGTGGACTTTTGGGGTTAGAATATGACAGTCAAGAGCATTCATGAAAACTGATAACGCGGACCCAGTGAGTTTGGACCCTTACTGTCCATGTTCGCTATTATCAAATAAAAACCCGTGAAAGCATATAACATGGCAATATCTGGCGAGATGGAAAGGCTACATGACTCTCACTTCCTTTCCCCTCCATTTCGAACCGCTTGTCGGTTCGGGTTATCTCCTCTTACTCTTTCAGTGTACGGAAAGAAGCGAAACTGACCGACTGTATAGAGTCGTTTGGAAGGGGGAAAAACAAATCCCAGGCCGGGATCTGAACTAGCAACCTTTTGAACGCGAGTTCGGTGTTTTAACCTTCTGATCAAGCTGATTTATCATTAGATCCACCCACTCTGGTTGAAAAGTCAGGTGGACATGGTAGATAGGGGAGAGCAGATTAAGTGGGGGGGGGGGGGGGGGGGGGGGGGGGGGGGGGGGGGGAGAGCGCTGCCCTGATACCTTCAGACCGACGACATTGAAATGGGGCCAACGAAAGTGACATTTTTGGTATCAGCAGGATTCAAACTCACAACGCCTGACAACGAATTCGATCAGAGCTCTACCCACTGAGTCATTTTAGGCACCACGTGATCCCTGCCAGGTGCCCCATCGGCGAGCGTGTGTCATGTTTTTGAGAGGTGGGAACTCTTGATAAGAAAACCGGAAGTTTTTTCCCACTCATGAATGCATGAATTCTGACCTAACTCTAATCCTAACCCTAACCTCATTCAGACCTAGACTCTAAGCTCATCTAAATCCCATTCCCAACCTTAATCAGACCTAGATTCTAACCTCATCTAACCCTCATCCTAACCCTACTCAGGCCTAGACGCTAACCTCACCCAACCCAAGTCCTAACCCTAATCAGACCTAGACTCTAGCCTCACCTAACCCTACCCTAATCAGACGAAGACTCTAATCTCATCTAACCCTAATCCTAATCCCCCTAACCCATACCTAACTGTATAAGACCTTACTAAAACCTTCACTGGTGAATTGTGGTTTCAGTGTGGAGATGAAAGAGTTGTCCTCTTCTTTCTCCCTCGAAGAGACAAGAACGTCAGTCATGCCGAAGGCTCCTTCTACAAATCAGATGCCGTTACTATGTTTGGTACCTGAGGACTACATAATTCGTAAAGGTATTGTATTTGATCTCTTGGCCTTTCGGACAACAAACATCTTGTTCATAGTGAAGATGAAGTAGAAGCTGAATAAGACTCGAGACTAACGAAGTTCGTTTTTGTTTTTTATCTATTTCACTTTTGTTTATGACTGTAATTTCATGTGTCGGTTAATGTGACTCGTGAAATTCTGTTTCCTTCCTTCCCATTGGAAGGGAGTGATCTCGGCCTTCATATGTTGCCACCACTAGCGGACCCGTCTTCCTGACTGGCGTAATCGCTAAACTTAGCAATCAGACACGCCCGCTCCCTCATTCCCCTCCCCCCCCCCCCCCCTTCCCTCCAACTCCCTAGCCCTCTCCCATCCCCACCCCTCCAAGGCCCCACCCCGACCCAGACGACGCCTCTCACCCCTCCTCAAAAGTCCCGTGTTCTGAAAATAAGCCGATGGTGATTCATGTTCCATTGATGGGAATCAAGGGCGGCGACACACACTGAAAAATCACGTGGACTGTTGACCCATCTGGCTGTCTCTTGCCTTCGCTTTGTTTTCTTTTACTTCCCTTTGTCAATCTTTTGAATGACGACGACGGCGACGACGACGACGACGACGACGACGACGATGATAATGATGATGATGATGGTGACGATGACGATGATGATGATGACGATGATGACGACGACGACGACGACGATGACGATGATGATGATGATGATGATGATGATGATGAGAAACAACAATAAATAAAACGATAATAACGAAAACAAACGAAGAACACACATTTATATATTCTAAGAATTCCTTTCGTGTCAGTCAAACAGAAGTTACCCTGTATTTGTTTCTGTTCGTCAATGTGTTACATTCAAAATCAATATGTCTAGACCAGTCTTGAATGAACGTTAATCTGTGTTTGTCGTTGCTGTGTACAGGTGTCAAGGTGTAGGGTATATGAGCAAGATTGGAACATCCTTCTTGGGGGATGTCTCTTTGTTTGTTTTCTGTGTTAGCAGTTACGTCTGCCGGGCGATTTGGTGTTGTCAGCAGCATTCGTTTGGAGTTATGGGCTTGTAATTATTTAATCATGAGTGCACGAGTTACTCTAACTCGTTTGCCATAAAAACATTTTGTTTAATTATTTTACCTAGACTTTTCTCTCTCCTCATACGAGTTCCATTTGCTTAAAAGACAACGGTTAAAACAAGTCAAACACAACGAGCAGTCTGCACGCAACAGAACATTGTCTTTTCACGTATAATGCAGATGCATTAACACACCGTAAAAAAAAAAA
>JAMYXO010005798.1:0-5000 GCA_033310375.1 Conus canariensis | reverse complement strand
TCAGTGTTTAACAACAAAGCAGGTAAGTAGGGCTTCATTCTATCGCACAAAAAAAGTAGATGGAACGGAGTGATTTGCTGGCCACAAATACACCTCTATCTCTATGTCTGCAAATGCCCATTCCACCTCTATCTCTATGTCTGCAAATGCCCACTCCACCTCTCTCTCTATGTCTGCAAATGCCACTCCACCTCTCTCTCTCTCTCTGCAAATGCCCACTCCACCTCTTCTCTCTCTGCAAATGCCTACTCCACCTCTTTCTCTCTCTCTGCAAATGCCCACACTCTCTCTTTCTCTCTCTCTCCCTCTCTCTCTCTCTCTCTCTCTTCGGTGGATGCACCATCTGTTTAAATGCAGTTATGGGCCTCTGGTGTTGAGCATAAAAAAGCCACCACCACCACCATCACAAAAAAAAAGAAGAAAAGAAAAGGAAGAAAGAAAGAAAAAAGAATCTCGAAGCACTTAGTTTGTGGGTCAGTTGCCGACATGACCGCTTTGAGTAATGTTAGCCTCGCGCCACATGTGTGAAGATCAGAGCGCTGTTTTTGACCTCTCTCTCTCTCTCTCTCTCTCTCTCTCTCTTGAGTTTATATAACAATAGTCCAGCTTCTGTGAAAACAATCGTGCCTTTGTTTTTGTCTCCTGAAACATTGAGGGTCTTTGTCCAGGACGGGGGAAATCGTGATGGTATTGCTTAAGTGCACTAAGTTGATGTATTATTAGTCAGGTTTAACACACCAAGGTTATCTTTGCACTCGTACACGCATATGCACACTCATGCGCCCACCAAACATTCACCTCTCTCTGGGAATGGGATGTCACGCATTCGTTTCTCTTCTAACACGACTGAGCACAAGAAATACAATTTCTATGCTACTTATAATCAAACATGAAAAATCCAATTACACAAAATGAACAAATCAACACATAAAAGATCAATATTTCCTAATCCCGGGTTATAATAAAAATGACTTCTTACCTGGCCAGGTTTTCACACACACAACCACGCTTTCACACCACACCACAGTTCTTGAAAAGTCTCTTCACGTCTTCTTCAGCACTGCTTGATGGTGAGGCCCTTGGTTGACTGGCTCAGGTTTCAGGACTGGGTCTTCGTGGTCGTCTCTGGGATCTCGACGTAGAACTCTTCTTCTTCGTCTCTTTCACCCACCTCTGGGTTCAATTTCAGTTTGTCTGTCTTCACCCACCTCTGGGCTTCAAACTTAGTTTTCTTCTCTTCCAGCTTGTCTTTCCCTAAGACTTTGCTGTCTCTTCTATCTCCCAGACCACGTTCCTCTCGACCCGTTCTCTGTCCTGCCCACCTTCTCTCTCCTCTCTCTCTCTCTCTCTCTCTCTCTCTCTCTCTCTCTCTCTCTCTTCTCTCTCTCCTCTACCTTCTCTCTCTCTCTCCTGGTGTTCTTTTTTTCACTCGTTGTTCTCCCTCACTTTATATAGGAATGGAAACAAAGGATTCCCCTTCGGGCCATGCCTTTGTCCATGCTGCTTCTCAAACCCCTAGTTCACAAGTACTCTGAATTCTCCATTCGCTACATTCTCCACACATCTGCATTTACACACATCCCTACCTAATTGATTAGCAAACAAACACTTGGCACCAGATGGACATCGAAATTCCCGCCGACTTCGGAGGCCACTTTAACACAGTAATTATCTTAAAGAGGGCTACGATAACAACATCCACGCGCATTCAACCAGCCTGACAATAGAACCATCCAGTGACCCACGGCAATACCATCCAAACGAGTCCAAGACTCCTGTTCTTCACTGACTGTTTACAAAAGAACCTCAGCTGACTGAGTATTTAGCGCTCACTTGGTGCACCGAGGTCCTAGTGGTTACATTCCTCTCCCCTTTCGCTGTCGGGCAGGTCCGAACTCCTCACTACCTTAGGTGCCATCTGTCACCTGACCGCTTCGTCCTCCTTGACACGGTTCGACCGTGTGCGATGGGTAAGGCATACTTGTTAATGGTTCTATTACCTATTTGTATACTACGTACAACGTCCCTTTTGCCTCTAAGCGTTTAATGCCTTTTGTGAGAGGTTTCACGCACTTGACAGTCTTGTCAACAAGCTATCAGCTACAGATTGGTTAGCGACATTACTTCGTTTGAAGTTCTCTGCTCAGTTGAAAACAAATACTTTCTCGAAAGTTGTTGTTGTAATATTTATAAACTGACTTTGTTGTTCGACATTCTCCGGCTGAAAAGTTGTCACAATATGGGACGTAGATATGGCTGCACTGTTGTGACAATTGAAGGAAAACTTAGAGGAGAATTTGCGGAAATTATTGATAAGTGATTACTATCAAACACATGGTTTTTCATGCGCTCAAGAACATCGTGAACAATTGAAGCTTATCTGTTCTTTCTTTGAATTGGGCGAGAATATTCATGATTTGATACCCGGTGACTTGAACGATCGTCTTAGTGACTGGATTATAGAGAATTTTTGGTATATTTACGAAGGCATTGTATTCAGACAAGGGTGATCTGTTTACAAGAAAGTCGAAAGACACAATTGTTAACTGCTTATGTTCAACGTTTCAATTTACACCACTGAATTGCCTAAGTCCTGGGGATGATTTTGGCAGTTTACATTTCATCAGATCATGAAAACAGTACTCAATCTTTTTCTTTGCTCAGTTGAGCTTTTTGTTTTGCCTTTTATTCACAGTATAATGATAGACAGTCGTGTAGAGTCAATCCACAAGCCAGTTACACACTTTACGTCAAATGTTCTGTAAACAGTCACAAACAAAGAGAAGTCCATTAACAATTAGTTCGAAAGCTTTAAATAGGACCCTGGTAAAATCATTTTGTTTTTCGAATGTCTGTGCTATCTCGAATCTAAAACAGTAACAGAAGACGCTTTGTTAAAGTAAAAAAAAGTACGACCTTGTTTTGGGGAAAATTAAATGGATCTGTTACTGGATACAGGAATGTGCATGAAAACGGAGCTTTAAAACCTCACGCCACACGTGCAAAAAAAAACAAACGAACGGTTTAACGAGAAAAAAAAAGTGAAGCGGGCAGAACTTTGCACTTGTTTGAATTTTCTGGTGTTAAATAATACTCGGGAACGAAGGTAATAATCCAGTCACCTCGATCAAAAAAGAAGAAAAAAAAGAAAATATAAAGAGAAAAATGAAGATGAGTCATTGACATTGTTTTGCTGTCTCTAACTCCAATTGGACTACTGTTTTGCTGTCTCAACTCCAAGCGGACTACATGTTTTGCTGTCTCTAATCCAAGCGGACTACATGTTTTGCTGTCTCTAACTCCAAGTGGACTACATTTTTTGCTGTCTCTAACCCAAGTGGAAATTCTTGTTTTGCTGTCTCAAACTCCAAGTGGACATAGAATCTTAGACAGCTTAGCGGGCCTTCAGGTAGACTTGGCTTGACATTAACTTTGCAAAAAAAAAAACTAATAGATGTGGAAAGGGCGGCCATATGTCGATAAATGGGGGAAAGTTTAAAAGGCCAGGAAATTTCTGTAATCTTGGGTTCGTTTTATGCCAACGGTCCGTTGCACCAGTTCAGAAGAACGCGGCCGCACGTGCTAAAGGGAACATTGCAGGATTGTGAAGCAATGTGGGCTCTGATTGCAAATCACTTGACCCCCAAGTAAAACCCAGGCTGTTGTATGCGTCAGAACTATGGGGTTTGTGTGGAGCTGAAATAACGGAGTCATTCATTTATTTGCTTGTGAACGTCGGGTAAAACGTCGGACCGAAGACCCCATATGCTATGATCTATGGGGGGAAAGGGTAGGTACCCTCAGTATGTAGACAACACTGTTAACGTCTTACGATACCGGTTTCGCTGCAAAACCCTAAAACAAACATTGAATGGTCCCGATAAATGAACAGGTGACAGTGAGCAAAACTACCTGCAAAATGGGCTTTAACAACAAAAACCATTGGATTTGTTTGGTTTCCTCAGGTGTGCGTGTGGGGGGGGGGGGGGGGGGGGTGCTAGGGGGTTGGAAACAAGAAGAATAGAAAAAGGTTTTGAAATCTACCAGCAAAAGAGTAACTGATTGTTCCTCCAAGACAGCTGTGCCATTTAATTCAATCGATCGCTTTGGGAGTATTGTTTTTCCAATCATTTCTGGAGTCGGATAAATACATCAGCTCCATCATTAGATTAAGTCAGACAAACATAAACCGGAGTCGGAACTACTCCTCCACCCCTCTCCCTCCCCCTCTCCCACCTCCCTCACACAGTGAGTGGTTAGGGCCATGGTCGAACACAGGACAGGCACGTGACCAGCCCTACCCGCCTTACACGACAGGAAGGGGGAAACGGGCACGGCCAATACGTTTTTTTTTCTCTTTTTTTCCCCCTGCGTACACAGGCTGATATCCTGCGGACATCCCTGTTAGACAGGCAAGGATTAATCCCATCTATCCAAAAAAGGGAGTGGAGTTTTTGGTGTTGCCCGTTTTTTTTATCCCGCCTTAAGGCAGCCCTTACTCCATCTTCGGGGCGGTGCTACTATTGTGTAAGTGTATCCCCTAACGGCAAATGGCCTTCTCTTCCGGAAGTTGATGATGGGATTTTACGTGTGTGCAAGATGTTATGCGTGTGTTCACACACGGAACTCAGTTTATAGTCCCATTGAAGGACTGTATGGGAAAAGGAGTCAGAACGAATGTTAACTCCCAGGGAAAAAAATCCCCGGATTCGAACTTCGCAACCCCGGATCACCAAGATTACGAGTCCGGCGCTCTACATGAGCTATTCCCGGGCCCCCTGCCAATATTCACTCCACGATAAGTTTCCGGCTAGGGCCCTCGTCATTCAGTGGGGGGGTCTGGGAACAGGGTGAGGAATGGGGGAGAGGTGGGATGTTAGTTGGGGCCAAGTCAAGAATCTCTCCCCCCTTTAATGTTCAATTCGCTAGTATGTTTTCGATTTTAAAAAAAAAAATTTGTGGTTGGGGTTTAAAAGAATTTTGAAAAAGGGAAGATTTTG
>JAMYXO010005797.1:0-14788 GCA_033310375.1 Conus canariensis | reverse complement strand
TGGTAATTTTGGGGCTGTCTTTGGGGGACGGAGTGGTGGCGCCCCTTAGGAAACCCCTCCGCTGATTGGAATAAGAATTTTTGTCGTCAGTAGTGAGTGAAAAGGGGGTGCCCTGAATTGTTGGAATCAACGGGCCATGAACCCCGCAAAGTGATCGGAGGCAGGCAGTGTTCCCCTTGGTGGGTTCCCAAATAACGACTTGTCTTTTGACTGTCCCTGCGGATTGCGGTGCCGGGGTGGGGTGGGGGGGCCAAAAGTGGCTGTGGGCCGGGGGTTAAAAGAGCGGCGTGGATTTGCATGTTCGAGGGGGCACAAAAAAATGGGACAAAAAAAAAAAAACAATTAATAAACAGGGAAGGTATCTTGTGGATGAAACTGTTTTAAATTTGTATACAAAAAAAGGGAAAGTGGTGTTGAAAATTTGAAAACAAAGAATTAATTTTTGGGGGGGATACAAAATACAAAAAAAACTCAAAAAAACCTGCGATTTTGTATTTTGTAGGCACTTTCTAAGGAAAAAAAATACAAACCCAACAAATACGGAAAACATTTTTTGTCTTAAAGCGAAGGATCAGCATTCATCCATGCACATTATTTCTTCTTACTCAATTTTAGCCTCCCCTCAAGTTTTAAAACCCCTACCAGACAGAAAAGAATAAAACAGAATACCCCGTTAAGAAAAATCAGGGTAGTGAAAGGGAATCTTGCCAAAAGAAAGGAACTCAAAATGACTTGGGAAAGAATCAGATTTCGGATTTTTTCCTTCTTTCCATTCCCTTCCCTTTTAACTCCAGAAAAGAGTAAAAGTTTCAGCGAAGTTTTAAACGCTGTGTTTCTTATGAGAAACGGGTTTTATTTGGTTTTGTCTCAGATTAAACAAAAACCCAAAAGACACTAACTGACAATTTTGCAAACAGAGTTATAATTTTACATTTACACGACACGATTTTTTTAATACATTTTTTTGTTGTTGCATGAAATGTTCTTTTTTATATGAAAATTTACGAAAAAGTTTAACAAAATTGATACAGATTTCACACATGCATCAAGCGGGAAAAAAAAACCGCATAAGAATGTATCTAAAAAAAAAATAATATTATGTGTGTGCGTGTATGGTGTTGTGTGTGGGGTGTGGTGTGTGGTGGTGTGTGTGTGTTGTGCGCACCTATCTATACAGGAGGGAGAGAAGGGAGAGGAGAAAAAAAAATGAAGTGATGAACTGTGGGTCTTAAAACATTAAATGGTGTAGGTGCTGATAACGGTGAACGCCCAGAGGTGGCTCAACCGCTATTGATCGATCAGACGCGGGAAAGAGGGGGTAACAAGTTTAAAGTTTTACTTTCAAGGAATAGTCAAAATTCTTTGCATATGACTTACCACGCCCCCCCCCCCCTCCCCCAAGGGAGACCCCCTTATAACTCAAAACGCACCCACAAAACCACACGCCACACACACAACACACCCCCCAACACCACACACCACAACACACAACACCTCTTCTCTCACTCTCCCCCCTTTAAAAAGTCTCACACACCCACCACACAACGCACGCACGGGGACACACCCCCCCACACGCACACGCACACAAAATCACCCCCCCCAAAAATACCACCCCAACCCCACCCCCCACCACCCCACCCCCGCCCCCCGCCCCCGCCCCATTACCCCACCTCATCAACGAAACAAATCAAAAGTTTGTGTCCAGATTTTCACCCCGTAAATTTCCCTCAGATGTATTTGTGCATGCCCCCGCACGCTACGGGGCCGAGAATGAACCCGGCTTTTACAGAAAATAGATCCCAACGCTGTTGGAAAACTTTGATTCTCATGTGCTGAAAAAAATTGAGTTTTTGACATGTTGCCAGAAACACTTGAGATTTGACATGTTGCCAGAAACACTTGAGATTTGACATGTTGCGAAACATGTGAGCTTCTTGACATGTTGCCGGAAACTTTTTGAGGTTTTAACATGTTGCCGGAAACACTTGAGCTTCTTGACTTGCTGGAAATATTTGAGCTTCTTGACATGTTGCCGGGAAAACATTTGAGCTTCTTGACAGTTGCCGGAAACATTTGAGCTTCTTGACATGTTGTTGGAAACAGTTGAGCTTCTTGACATGTTGCCGGAAACATTTGAGTTTCTTGACATGTTGTTGGAAACATTTGAGCTTCTTGACATGTTGCCGGAAACTTTTGAGCTTCTTGACACGTTGTTGGAAACATTTGAGCTTTTTGACATGCTGCCAGAAACATTTGAGCTTTTTGGGACATGTTGTTGGAAACATTTGAGCTTCTTGACTGTTGGAAACATTTGAGCTTCTTGACATGTTGTTGGAAACAGTTGAAGCTTCTTGACATGTTGTTGGAAACATTTGAGCTTCTTGACATGTTGGAAACATTTGAGCTTCTTGACATGTTGTTGGAAACAGTTGAGCTTCTTGACATGTTGCCGGAAACATTTGAGCTTCTTGACATGTTGCCGGAAACATTTGAGCTTCTTGACATGTTGTTGGAAACAGTTGAGCTTCTTGACATGTTGCCGGAAAGATTTGAGCTTCTTGACATGTTGCCAGAAGCACTGGACTTTTTTTGACATGTTGGTGATGCAGCGTGCACAGCTCATAGCCAGAAAAGAAACTTGTGAACACATTGCCATTTTACGCTCTGACCTTACATGACAGCTTGGTGTTTTCTGAGGTTCACCACACCCAACGGAGGCGAATAAGAACTGACTGTCTGTTTCACACATTTTGTTTACCCACAGAACCATCAGATCAGATTATGCTCCCCAAATATGAGAAGCCATTTTGTGCCCCAATGTGAGGAGATAAGTAATTGTTCGTTCTTTGTTTTCATTTTCTTGAATGTTGTTTGTCTTGCTTTAAGAAGACCAAAGAGATCGAAGCGTGTTTGTGTTTTGTCTTGTCATTTGTTTTCTTTCGTCCAACGGAACAGTAAATCTCCTTTTAAGTTTGCTGGTTTTTAGAGGAACAGTTTGCTGAAACTGGGCAAGTCAAGTTTGGAGGACCTCTGCTATGTTAATACTGTGTACATGTGAATGTTTTTAGAGGCTTCGGCAAAGTTGTCGACGGAGGTCATCCTTTGAGTATGCATTGAGGGTGCTGGTCTTCTGAAAAGAAAATCCTCGATGAATAGTGTTTGGGGCGTCTTTGTCCATTATTCAGCTGATGGAGGTCAAAGAGAGAGCTATCCACTTTGTATCTTACACGTAGCCCTTTCTCAGGGTGGCGCACAGTGTCCTTAAGGACGCAGGAAAAAAACAGGTTGAAGAGCTCTGGAACAAGTCGCAGTCCTGCTGCACCCACATGAAGATGCTCAAAGTTGTTGATATTTCCATGGGGGGGTTTATTCCGAGTCTTTTTGGGCGACGAGTCTCATGGGGGGTTTTTTACTTGCGGTTGTTTTCCATGGGGGTTGTTTTTTCATGTGGGTTGCTTTTCAAGGGGGTTGATTTTCTTGGGGATGTCTTTTATGGAGGTTGTTTTTCGTGAGGGTCGTTTTTTGATGGGGGTTGCCTTTCCATGAACATGGTGAACGTTTTCACAGGGGGGTGGGGGGGGGGGGGGGCTGTCATCCAACTCAGCTCAGTGATCAGCATAAGAACCGTCCCTTCACCTGTCAAATCTGAAAAGGCGCCACTGTGCACCATGAGGAGACTGGGCTGATAAGAACCGTCCCTTCAACGTCGAATCTGAAAAGGTGCCACTGTGCACCATGAGGTGACTGGGCTGATAAGAACCGTCCCTTCACCTGTCGAATCTGAAAAGACGCCACTGTGCACCATGAGGTGACTGGGCTAAGAACCGTCCCCCCACCTGTTGAATCTGAAAAGGCGCCACTGTGTACCATGAGGTGACTGGGCTGCAGTGCAGGGGCCCCTCTGGCGGAGGCGCCACTGTGCACCATGAGGTGACTGGGCTGATAAGAACCATCCCTTCACCTGTTGAATCTGAAAAGGCGCCACTGTGCACCATGAGGTGACTGGGCTGCAGTGCAGGGGCCCCTCTGGCGGGAGGCGCCACTGTGCACCGTGAGGTGACTGGGCTGCAGTGAGGGGCCCCTCTGGCGGGAGGCGCCACTGTGCACCGTGAGGTGACTGGGCTGCAGTGCAGGGGCCCCTCTGGCGGGAGGTGCCACTGTGACTGGACTGCAGTGCAGGGGCCCCTCTGGCGGGCTGCCTGGTGGCCACCTGATCCCATGAGGCTGCCGGCACTGAGGCTGTTGTCGGTCAAGCCAGGATATGGCTGTGGGGGGACAGAACGGGCGGCGTTGGAGCATTGTCACCCTCAGAGCCTGGAGTAGAATCATTAAGAAAAAAAAAAAAACCGCTGTGTAGTTGAAGAGACCTTATCGTGATTGACATTGCACGTGCAACGCGCCGATGGCCTGGACTGCACTAACCCGATTTTCCCCTCCTGTTCCATGACATGTACGACGCTTAGCGGCAGGCTGAGAGTGTGAGAACAGCATACAGGCCGCCCCCTGTCAGGCAGCAGAGAGTGCACTGGTGCCGGCCATGGCTCCACGGCCTTACGGACAGTTTGCAGGTCTATGAGATTAGGGTCCAAGCCGTCAGTTCGGTCAATATGTGAGGAGTACACAGTGGTGTGGCTGTCAGTGTGTGTGTGTGTGTGTGTGTGTGTGTGTGTGTGTGTGTGTGTGTGTGTGTGTGTGGAGAGAGAGAGAGAGAGAAGAGGGGTGAGAGAGAGAGAGAGAGTGAGAGAGTGTATGTATTGTGTGTGTGTGTGTGTGTGTGTGTGTGTGTGAGGAGAGAGAGGAGAGCGAGAGCGAGAGAGAGAGAGAGAGAGAGGGCAGAGACAGAGACAGAGAGACAGAGAGACAATGACAATGACAATGAATACTGTTTAATGTCATCAGCAAGTAACATGCTATTTGACATGGGGGTATACAGTCTTCTATGAAACCACCATTAAGAAGAAAAGGGAAAATAAAGCAAAAAAGGCTCCAAAATGAAACAATCCAATAACTGAACAAAAGGCTCCTGGCCTAAGCAACATCAAGGGCGACCAACAGGCCTCCAAACCAACTGGGAAGATATAATCGCTGAAACACAGCCATACTTTATTTTACACTTTTTTTTTACTTTCTGTTATCATTTAAAAAAAAATTTTTTTGTTTTGTTTTAGGCTGCAATGTCAAGTTTTTTTCTTGCGCCTACTAACTGCTTCGGCAATAAACATTGCCATGGACCTTATATATTCTGTTTTATCTGTTTGTAGCAAAGCGACCAAGTTACGCCTTCTTGCAAACGGTGTTCTAAAAACATCATATTTCTCTCGTATGTCTTTATATTCTTTACAAACAAAAGAAAAAGTGGAATTCATCCTGAAAAGAGAGAGAGAGAGAGAGAGAGGAGAGAGAGAGAGAGAGAGAGAGAGAGAGAGAGGAGCGTGTATTTCCTCTGGGGTAGATAATTTCCGACAGAACCAAGAAATGGAATCTTGCGAAACGTTTAAGAAGATAATGGTAGCAAATTATAACACCCTCATTCATCTCCGAGTTTTCTATGTCTCATTCACCGTAAACAGTTGGAACGTCCTGTGCCGAAATGTCTTCAACAATTTCAAATCATCTTCCATTGTAAATTCACATGTAATAGTCACTCACTCACTGACCCCACCCCCTCCCTCATTGTCCTAACACCCAGCAGCGCTGTGGCCTGACCTTTCTCCCCAACATGGCGTCTTGACATGGGAAGGTATTGAATGGCAACATACGGGCATTTGGTCAGCCCTTGTAGTCGGCGCCAGCCAGCAGTAGGTGTGTGCAGACAAATCGACTGCTGGCCTGGCCATCTTTGCTGTGCGTGATTTCCTGGCGGTGACTTGACAACAACTGTGAGAATGATCAGACGGGGATGGGAGTCGGGTAGGAGGGAGGAGAGAGGGCTAGGGATAGTGGGGGGGGGGGGGGGGGATCGGGGTAGTGAACGGGTGATGTCAGAATCACATCAAGGTAAAGGGCAGCAGCATTGAGTCAGACTTTGAGATCTGTGCCAGGGTTGTTCTGATGTCTTTAGTACTGACAGCTTTCAGATCTGTGCCAGGGTTGTCCTGATGTCTTTAGCACTGACAGCTTTAAGATCTGTGCCAGGGTTATCCTGATGTCTTTAGTACTGACAGCGTTAAGATCTGTGCCAGGGTTGTCCTGATGTCTTTAGTACTGACAGCGTTAAGATCTGTGCCAGGGTTGTCCTGATGTCTTTAGTACTGACAGCTTTAAGATCTGTGCCAGGGTTGTCCTGATGTCTTTAGTACTGACAGCGTTAAGATCTGTGCCAGGGTTGTCCTGATGTCTTTAGTACTGACAGCTTTAAGATCTGTGCCAGGGTTGTCCTGATGTCTTTAGTACTGACAGCTTTAAGATCTGTGCCAGGGTTGTCCTGATGTCTTTAGTACTGAAAGCGTTAAGATCACTGGGAACTGCACATGTTTTGTCTGAAGTCTGACGCGTAAGAATGTTTATAGCTTTCCGGATTGGGTTTGAATCATTGTTTTAGAAAAGTTACAAACCAGGTTTCTGAAAAGAAATCTTTAATGACACAACATTGATATCATTTTGTTCCAGTGCTTCTTGAACTCTTCAAAATTGTTTATTTTTTTAAAATATCATTTCGTAGCCTCTCGAACTTGTAATGTTAACCGATGGGGCTAAGGTGAATATTGATAGTTATCGATGGAGCATGATAGTTATCAATGGAGCATGTTGGTTGTGGATATCTATGAAAGCTTTATGTTAGAATTCAAAGGCTTAATCAAAATCACGTATTGATGAAATTGAGACAGCCATGTCTAAATCACACGAAAAGGAATTCTGATTAAAACTGGCATCTATACGTGATATTTTCATGAGCAGGTCTAGAAACTTTTGCGCCTTTTCAAAGTTATACATACAGGGATCACAACATCCTCAATGTGGAAAACATATTTCTATGACATTTTCTTTCGTGCTGGCATAAACATGGTCAATCAGTGTTTCGGATGTAAGTGTGATTCGTGGTGGAGTTTTAATTAAATGAAAAAGGCATAAATTACTGTACGTCAGATTCTATCAATAATTGATTAAAAGCCTGTGTTAAAATCACCGAGAAGAACTGAAGTAGTCTCCATCATTTTGTCAATCTATGGTACCAGTTGCTATGCTCAGAGAGCTTTCTGTACGAAAATCAAATGAAGATGGGTTTGCTGTCCGTAATTTCAACTTCGATCTAAACTGATTTAATACCGTGACATTTAAAAGAATTTACCCGGATTCACACGAGAGACTGACATGAACAAAGTATAGACCTCTTTGCATTGGAAAAGTTGGGTCAAGTCGAATATGATTGTAGCCTGATACTGACACGTCTTCATCAGGTATACAATTGGTTAATCTAAAGTCAGCACAGCAAAATAAATGGACCGGCTTTCCACAACCATAGAGAGTAGACGATAACTTTGCCCGTCTGTGAAGGAAATGATTTATATTTTAAAACCCTATTCTGAGACCGTCCATGGAAGGTCAAGTGTTCAATGTGGACATTTTAGAGATCAAAATTTGTACAATGACCTCAAATACAAAAGAACGGTATACAATAGCCTCAAGTACACAATGACTTGCTCATACACTACAGTTTCAGGGAAGATAACTGAATGCAGTAGCAACACAACGAAACGAAGACAAGTCATGGATATTGAGAAGAATCAGTATGTGAGACAGCAGAATCTACCAAAAGTAGGAGACTTTGGGGATCACAAAAATACGATAAAAAAACAAGTTTGCAGATATTCCACTGACTTCCTATGCAAATGATAAATTATTTTGTGTATGCTACACATGGCACAATAGCAAAATCAATAGACAGATCAAAGCACTCTCTCACACACAATTGTTCAGGAGGAACTGCATCAACAAACGTTTGAATAAAGGTGAACAACATACACTGCAAAGAAGAAGCAATATAAAAGCAACCATAGCAAACAACGCTAGAAATGTGATAAAAGACATAAAGGAGAAATCTCTCTCTCTCTCTCTCTCTCTCTCTCTCTCTCTCTCTCTCTCACGTGCACGCGCTCATGCGCTCAAGCACACCCAGACCACGCAACCATTGATCCAGTGAGAGTTAAATAAAACCAACCTACTCATTGTGTTGATGACAATAAAAGGCGCTTGACACTGCTTTAAATCATGTTAATTCACCAACGCCCGTAGTATGGAAGAGTTAACATCTGGGAGGTCATCACATTAATTGCAAATAATGGTTCATGTCATTCTTCAGATACACGGGGAGCGGGATAAGCATCTGGTTTCTGACTTCAGAACCGTGACCCTGACTGTATGCCAGTGTTGACATGGGGACCGGGTGGTTTGTGGGGGGTGGGGGTGGGGTAGGGGGACCTGGGAATTCTGACTGTGAAGGACGATACTGATCATTAGTTTATTCAATAAAAGGAGAGAGAGAGAGAGAGAGGAGAGAGAGAGAGAGAGAGAGAGAGAGAGAGAGAGAGAGAGAGAGAGAGCGTTATTGACTGATTGATCTTTAATGCTCAAGGATGAAGAGTTTAGACCACGCATAATTTTGATGAAATCATTCATACCGACAAATCTGTATGACAACACTGATTGGAATTCTAAAGTCGACGAGTAGACTCTTCTTGAATCCAATAATGAAGTGTTGCGTAGTGAAGACACAGAAACATTCATTGAGAGAAAGAGAGAGAGAGAGAGAGAGAGAGAGAGAGAGAGAGACAGAGAGAGGGTGGGGTGGGGAGAAAAGCCGGAATAGAGTGGGTGTTCAGACAATGTATTCAAATGATGGCTATGCGAGGAGATTGCTGATGAATGAGTGAATTCGCATTTCAGAGTGAGCTAGGCTTGTTTTGTCTTGATCAATGTTTTGTCTTGATCAATGTTTTGTCTTGATCAGTGTGTGGCTAGGGTGGAATGAATGTCTGCAGACCGGAACTTGTGGTCAGTACTGTAGAGCAGGCGTTATTGTAAAATGGCATGGCAGTGGTCGACATTTTTTAACAGGAATGATGGCTTGCTGAATTTAAGTAGCATATTCAGAGGAAGGATGTTTGGTGCTTTTAATTTCTCACCTGTTGTTAGCGATATGGAAGGAAAAGCTTTACTGCCTGTCGTTGAATTCGTTCTTTTCTTGTGGACATCACTACCCATCCCATGCTGCGGAAGGGTGGTCGATATGTGACATGACGTGAGCGTGGAGTAAAAGCTTGTGAGCAATAATGTAAATGTAAATTGACCTACAAGGAAAAGCTTTTTGTTTAGATGATCTTAATTGTTGGGATGACACTGGCATTTTAGTTCTTCATTTATAGAAACACATGAAATGCAGTATTCATCCACCTATTTGGTACAAATACCGTTGAAGTGAAAAGTAAGGCAAAGATGAACTTATTGTATTGGAGCGAGAGGTTAGGTTTGGCTGCGTGAATGACTGTTGAGTTTGAATCACACCATGTTTGTATCTCAATAAAGCTTTCATGGAGAGATGTTTTGATTGTTTATAGACTGCATACGCTGATTTGGAGTCATGAGTCGTTAGCAAATAAACTATCGTAACTTTCTCGTCTGACGTGGATAATGGTAATGGGAGGGCGCTTAGTATTGGACCTTGCAGGACTCCATGTCTGACAAAGTCTGCAGAGGAAGTTTTGCCGGTAAGGAGTTCATCTCGTCCCTGTCATTTATATATGACTGGAATAATGACAGTGTCAGAGATTTATTCAAATAGAAAAACATCATGGAATGATCAGCAAGACGAAAGGCCGTTGTGAAATCAGAAAAGCCTGAGTAACACAATCGTGATGATTCTGTGTGATAGGAGTGATTAATACTAATCTGGAGTGGAATGTATGAAGGGGTTGATCTTTGTTTCCATGAACACGAGATACGAGTTTTAGTATATGTCTTTGGAAAGGTTTAGCTTGAACTGCCAATAAGGAAAGAGGTCTTAAATTATTTAGATCTGGCGAATCCTTTGACTGGGAGGATGAGGCGGGGGACACTCTGGCTTTTTTAAGCGTCACGGGGAAGGAATTTGTTTCAATAGATGGATTATGTCTGTATGCATAGGACTCAGCAATGTAAGGCCGAGCGAATTTTAGCAGAAATGCCTGCATGTTATCAGGACCCATAGAATTTTTATTCTTCAGCTGTGCTGTGAGTGTTCCTACTTCACCTACCGTTCTTTAGCTGTGCTGTGAATGTTCCTACTTCATCTACCGTTCTTTAGCTGTGATGTGAATGTTCCTACTTCATCTACCGTTCTTTAGCTGTGCTGTGAATGTTACTACTTCATCAACCGTTCTTCAGCTGTGCTGTGAATGTTCCTACTTCATCTACCGTTCTTTAGCTGTGATGTGAATGTTCCTACTTCATCTACCGTTCTTTAGCTGTGCTGTGAATGTTACTACTTCATCAACCGTTCTTCAGCTGTGCTGTGAGTGTTTCTACTTCATCTACCGTTCTTTAGCTGTGCTGTGAATGTTCTTACTTCATCTACCGTTCTTTAGCTGTAGAGAAAGTTAATATGTCTGTTCTTGATCAGCAATCTTATTTCGCCCGCAAACCCCACTTTTCACATAATCAAATTTTCTCAACCAAAAAAATAGCTAAAAATCTACAAAATTAAACAAATCTAATTGCGTGAAAAGGGGGTTTGCGGGCAAAATAATTTTCCTGCTCTAGAACCGCACATTTTAACTTTCTCTCTGATTAACGCCCGCGGGATTGAGCCCTTACTATTTTTCTAGTACGCTCTTCTACCTCAAGCACTACTAATAAATCAGAACAAACAACTGGTTTTCCATCTTGGTTAGTTATTTTTACACACACTGAATTTATAGACCCTGCAACTAATTCTTTAAACCGACTGTTTTCACCAAATGTGCTTAACTGATAATCGCAAAACCCCGCCTTAATTGATGGTAGTACTCTTAGAACTGTAGATGGATGGCCATCAAATAAATTAGTATCTGTTTTTAACTCTTGTAAATGGACATACAACATTGGGTTCACGAGAAAATCAGATGGTTCATTACTTTCAAATTGATAGATGTCTTCTCTTGTGCTAAATTTATAAGCTCTGCTAGTACTGTGGAAGCCCAAGATTCTAGCAAGGCCTTTAGGAAAAGTGTATTCTCTTCTTTCTTCTGGTGGAAAATGCATAGTAATTTTGAGGTTTGCTTCGTTAATTTTTAGCAATATGCCAAATTCGTTAAGTACTTCTTTTAAAGAACAAAAGTTGTAATAACCTTCTGGTATTTTTTCATGAGTTATTTGATTGCCCCCTCGTTACTAACATTAATCCAGTTATTCTGAGCTTCTTCAGATATATTAAACCACTTAACTTTAAAACCAATTTCTCTAAGAGCAACCCTACTATCACCGCGCCTATTGTCAATTGGATACTTTAAGAACACACGCGTGTTTTGTTTTAGTTATATAAATGTGCATCCTTTTTAAATCCTTTTTTTAAAAATCTATTTAAAATGGAACCTTTTAAATATAATGAAAGTGTCACTTACGACGTAGGGGGGGGGGTTTATGAGCCCAAATCTTTGGACTTTAGTAGCCTAACCATCGCAGTGGATGAATCATATGGCTTTCTAGTCAGGCTTGTAAACCCCCTAACTAGATATTTAAATCCTCCAATAAAGAGTGATAGAGTGCCATCAGCATGGTCAACCCACCCTATGGCTTTTTACCAGAATCAGTTAAATTTTGCAGTTTACTGCTCAACCACTGGCTGCGGTGTTTCATATACAAACCATTTAAACCACCCCAACCTCTTAGTAAGGTCAGTATATAACTTTCATGTTTATTATCAGTATAGGCGCATACTAACTGAACTACAAGTACGCCTCCCCAATGACAACGCGTTTAATCCATTTCTCAGCCCAATGGACAATAATGCATATGAAAGAATCTGCAACGAATTTAACATTAACCCTTCAAATAACTTTAGACAAAAGTTAGACCGCAATCACGGGCTGGGCACATTGTATTTGTGGGGCCAGCGTAGAGAATATAATTTTGACTACTGGCCCGGCCACACCACTTTTAAGTCAAACTCCCAAGTTAGATTGGGATCAATAGAACAAAAACACCCCAATGCTTGGGCAACATTTATCTTGGATGAAAGTAAAGGCCTAACAATGCCAGGAGTGCAAAGACTTAATGACTCCATACGAACGTACGTTTGGTGCCTATTAGGAGCGCAAGCACAGACCAAGTCTAGCATAGTGGATCAATCTACAGGCTTTGACGCCAGAAAACAATTTCTAGCCAATTTAGAAGATGCTATTAACTCTGCTGTTGATTTGCCTTCCAGCATACAAAGGTACCAAAACGTTCTTTCACATGCTAGGTCAAAGGTTGACTTTGTTGTGGGTCATGGATTATACATGCTGCCTTCTGACTTCAGACTGCAGATTGGCATGATACAGAATTATAATAATGAAATCCTCATAGCCGGAGACGATCAAAACTTAGGACACAATCAAGGCTTAAACACAAGGCCCGCGCCAGCCATTTTTAAAAAAGTATCTAGCCCAGAACCTGTAGAAAGCGACCCCCCACCGCCAGTTATAAGGAGCCCAGAAAGCGACCCCCCACCCGTCGATGTGCCTCACCCCGACAGACACACTAGCGAAAAGACGGCCCTTGTTGTGTTTTTAACTTTTACTGGACTGGTCATACTTTATTTTACTAAAAATTAAACCGGCGGCCAGCACCCCAAAGTCCACAGATGGTTAGCCATATAACCAACCACTTTGCCTATTGTAGACAAAACCCAACTAACAACACCGCCTATTATGCCAGGCAGTGCACCAAGCGCTTTGGCAGCTAACTTCTTTAATAAGTTTGCCAGATGGTGCAATTGTTTTCTAATCCAACTTTTACCAGGCTGAGGCGTTGGAGGCGCTACTGACCCTGTTGGCGCACTGCCGGTTAATGCATAAACCAGTGTAGAGATAGCAAACCCAACGGCCGTTAATATACTAACTATTGTAATCCCCTGCTCTCTGAATAGAGTCCTTATTCTTTCTGCTAGCGTAGTATTTTCATAAATCATTTTGTTTATAGTTTCTCTGATTCTGCTTATTTGGGTTGCTATTTTTTCTCTGTTAATATACAACGCCGCTAACACGTTTGCTTTTTCTTTCATTAAATCCTGTATTTTCGCCTGTATTCTAGCCTTTTCTTCTTGTCCTAAATTGTTATCATCTGCATCAGCCAGCTTATTTTTTTCTTCGTCTATCTCTCTTTAGCTCATTAAATTTTGCAAAGTTGTTTTTTAGTTCTTCGTTCGTAGTTGCTAAAGCAGACTTAATATTCAAGAGTTCACGCAGAGCAGTTCTAATATCCCTGAGTTCACTCGTAGACAATGGAGGATCATCAATTGATTTTAAAGCTGTTTCTTCTTCAGGACTCAGCTCACCTTCTCTTTGCCTAGGCGAACCGCCAATTGGCCCCTCAATAAAACTCGTCTCCTCAATAAGACTCGTCTCAAATTCTGTTATTGCTTCATCTGTTTTTTGACTTAACGCTGGAATAGAGGCGATTTCTATTTCAGATCGTGTTGGCAACGCCCGCCCCATTTTCTGTAAAAGTCTAACAGCATCAGACCTTAAATTTATAATGTTTAATCGTTCTG
The DNA here is from genome assembly GCA_033310375.1 of Conus canariensis. NCBI lineage: Eukaryota > Metazoa > Mollusca > Gastropoda > Neogastropoda > Conidae > Conus > Conus canariensis. The sequence continues at coordinate 1,083 of JAMYXO010005797.1, read as the reverse complement.
CATCAGCAGCAGGGAGGTCTCGTCTAATTGTACTTAGACTTAAAAACTTGGTCGCGTTTGGCTTTGTAGTAACTCTTACGCGGCCTCCTTCACTAGTCCTAATATACAAATGGCCGCCATCTTCTTCAAAATCGTTAAGATCAAGTATTTCTGGCAGCTCCCGTTCTATATTTTTATAGAATGATTCAATTCGTCGTTGCAATAGTTCGTGACGCTGTCTAGGGAGTGAAGAGCCTACTCCTAAAAGTTCTTGACGAGCACTAAGGAGTGGAGAGAACTACATCTTGAGGCTGTCTAGGGAGTAAAGGACGTGCTTCTGCTCCCTCAAGTTCATCTTGCAATGAACGACCCGGCTCTATTTCATCTTCATCTTCTTCAATAGGACTAATCACATCATAATCACCCTCACCAGACATATTTATATATTTATTATTTTTTGTTTTATAAAAAATGAACCCATACGGCTGCGACCTTGATCCATTCAGAAAAGCGAAGGAACCCCACGGCATAAAAGGCATAAGACAGACTGTGCGGGTTGTAAATAACCCATCAACAATTGAGCCTAATGAAATATTAACAGTAAGATTTAGTGACCTTGGGCCTGACGATGTTATAATGCAGGCACTGCCAGGCTGTCATTCAAAATAGATATTGAGTCGACGGATCCTAATGCTACTGTCGTTGCTAACCTGGGGAGGGCCATCATTAAAAATATGGTAATTAAACTGGAGGGTAGAGAAGTCTTCTCACTGAGTAGCGCAGACATTTTTAATCTCTATTCTGATCTGTGGCTGCCTAGAACAGAAAGAAAAGACAAAATCTTTCAAGGAATCCAGAGCCCAAACGGCCTTAAGCACAGGCTTAATGCTGCAGATGCAAAGGAAGACGAGGGAGACCAGGCAATAGCGCGAGCATTTAAGAACAGATTTTGCATTCCTCTAGATTTTGAACTGTTAAAAACCATCAGCCATATTACCAAGGCGCACTAAGAGACAAACTTACTTACGAACTGACATTCAATGACAGCGGGTCTGTTATTCTATCAGACGATCCCTTAGCCAAATACACTGTTAGTAACATCTC